>JAFMSR010000014.1:8817294-9109777 GCA_022818135.1 Saxidomus purpurata | reverse complement strand
ATATCTGTTCCTAGTGGTTTACGATGTCTAATAAATAACTATTTGTCGTTCTGATAACAGTAATTAACCACCAAGGGCAAAGGCCAGAGTGGTTAATAATTGAGCATCAGAACAACAAAGAGTTGCTTAAAAAATGACCATATATTATATAAGGTGAATAAATGCAATGGGTTATTTTCTACACTGATATTTATTTAACGTCATGTGGTACAATATGACACCATTTTTTTTGTCCTATCGGCCATGCATAAAAACGTTCATTGTAAAATAAAACCTAATACTTCTACTATTTGTATATATGGACAAAACGGTGAGTTGTGTTATAAGTATTATTAAACACCATCTAAATTTGTTGAAATAATGATGCATGGTTGATGTCATATTTATGTTTTAAATATCATTTTACTGTTAATTTGTTCAGAGTTTATTGGAAAGGAAGAAAACAAAAAGCTCAATGAAACTTGGCCAGAGTCGAGGTGGAGGACTGATCATCTCACAGAAACAAGGTAATCTGTTATGTTTGAAGCATTGAATTAATCTTATTCTTGGCTTCACCATGATGTCATACTGACCAGTTAGCCAATCAGATTATTAGGTCATATTTGTTTCTTCATTTGATAATCGGTGAAAACTCAATCTTTGTTGTAGACTCATAAATAGGTTTAAATTTATTTCAACCCAAAGAAAAGCTTTTAACAACCTAAAATTATTAAAGATTCAAATCTGTGATTATAAACTCATTGTAGGGGGCTGTCTTTTACTTTACTTTGCCTTTTAGGTACATTTTATATTTAAAGATGCATCACCTTTCCCAAACATAAATAATTTTATCACTACCTGCATGTGTGAAGCTGAGAATATGTCTAAAGAATTGAACTAATTGATCAATTTTACCTAATGGAAGCTGTGAGAAAAGTGCCACTTGCAGTTGTGTTGCCCTATCATTGTTATTTTGTTAAACATTTCAGTTCAGCAGGTATTGGAGTCCAAACAGTCAGTATTACCTACTCAACAAGCTATGTCTGACCTACAGGGGTTAGCAGGTGCTCTACTTGATTCCGTCAATGACAAAAACCTTGCCCTGTCACACCAGAGAAAGACAAACAAGTAAAGTATTTTCTAACAATATTCACAGTCTGTCATATTTGCTAAGTGATTGTCAGTTAACAGTATACATTCAGAATTTTATAACAGTCGGTTGATCTGGGGTGTCATTTCTTTCAAGTTGGCTGTATAGTTCCGGATCACATGAGAGGCGGAAACTTTTCAAACAGCGATGATTAGCTGATAATCAACCGTCAAACAAGTCACTACGCTCCAAACATGCCGCTAATTAAATCATTTCACCAAGTTTAACAATATTAAATAATTAGATGTTTTCGTAACAGCTTCAAAACTGTAAACATTGATTGTCAGGTGTCCATGCGATCACGCATCTATGTTGTGATAAATTATCGGAAACCTTTTGTGTTCCGATTGGATGGGAGTGCATAATGGGCGAAGCCACCAAATTTATCCGCTGTCAAACGACGTTGTATTGCAGTTTGCGATGTTTAGTGGCCTGCGTTTCCTCAAACTTATGCAAACTGTGGAATCTTCTTCGGATTATTAACATTCTTTTCAGAAACGGTGTAAAAACATAGGCGGATTTAAGCGTTTCTGTGAACTATTACTACAGGAATGGTAACCTAATTTCAGAAATAGGCATATTGTTTGTGTAAATACGCAAACAAATGTCAACTACGTCCTTAGAAATGCATAATTTCCAACTAAAAAAATATCTCCTAGGGAGTAGTCCTTACACCTGGCAGTTTTTCAAAATCTCCTGTCAATAACTCAATCCTTTGAATGTAGGACATTAGCCCCTTGGACATAAACGTGTTTATCCAATTATATTTCTAGATGCCTACGCATAATGATTATCTCTATACTTTTGCCAGTGTGCTTGGGGCTAATGTCCATTTGTTGGGTACTAGCCTACACTAACAAACCTAAGTTTAAATGGCATTTTTAACATAAAATTGAAGAAATGTCTAATTGACAGATTTGGAATTTGCATTAAACCATTGTGCATCTTATACAACAGATGCTGCTTTTTCCTCACAGGATGTCCAGAATTTTCATGCCTGTGACCTATACATGCATTATTTGGGTAGATATAAGGAAGTCAGTATGACTGTATGTAAAGGCAGCAGTGAAATATGATTTTTACAAAATTTGTTTAACTCAATAACTATTTGATATGGGAATCTTAGCAAGCACTTTTATTACTTCTGTTGTTACCATTAAAGATTGTAAATATAGTAGCAAAATAATTTTTTTTTTTTCAACAAATTCAACTGAAACATTTTTATTAACTTCTATGTTTAGAATCCTTGGTAACAGAGTTGCAGAACTGGAGAAGAAAATCAAAACATTGGAATGTGCTGGTCTCTGGAATATTCCAGGTGAGGATATGCCTAGAAAGTAAATAAGTGACTGAAAATCTTAAAATATTTGTGGCATACTTATTTCCACAGGTGAAGTAATCTACAAATTTGAGATCCACTCAAATTGCATTCTAGCTAACCGGCACAAAGTGGCTTCAAATGATATCTCCTCTGAAACCACTGTGCTAATGTTGATAAAATTTTGCAGGGATGTTCCTTGCATGAAGCTATATGAAAGTTGTTAAAAAAACTCCATTCCAACCTGGGGGAACGGGAAGTCACTTTTATATATGCAAAACTTCAAAACTCTTCCAGTTTAGAACCACAAGGTCCAAAGCTTTGATATTTAGAACATAGCATTAGGAAGTGGTCCTCTACAAACATTGTTCAAATAATGCCCCCCCCCCCCAAGTCAAGATTGACATTTATTGCCTTTCTGCTATTTTTGACTTGGTATTACAGCAAATGGTAACCAGGTGAGTGATATAGGGCTATCTTTGCCCTCTTGTTACTGTTTGTTTAGGCTTACAGACAGTTATGTGCTAATAATATTTTTCCTGGAAGCGTTGAAAATTTATGCCCAAGAACATAAATATATTGACAGTAATTACTTGCTATTACAGCCAATGTATCCAGTAGCCTAGAGAAGCTGAAACAAGACTGTGATGACGTCAAGATGCTGATTCCCAGGAAACATTCAGAGTCCGATTCCGAGAAGTTATCAGCGTCCGAGGGGGAGAGGGAAAGTGAACTAGAAACTGTTACACCTCTTGATAGGTAAAGTTCTATCCTCATCTTCCTGTGGATGATCACTTATGTTGTTTCTAATGTTTGATCTTGATTCCAGAGGTCCTGGACATATGGTTGTTTCAAGTTTGTTCTAATTAATGGTACATTTGTATTTAAATCATGTCTGAAATCTTTGGTTTTTGATTGGCTATAAGTGGGATTGACCCAGAAGAAATTGATTGATCAAATGGCAGATATTTTAGACTCGTCAGAATGAAATTTTACCAACATGGTTTTGTAAACACATATTGTCTGATCTCATGTCAAGTTCTGATAAACTTGTCAAGAAGTAATATGAAATCAAATTATAGGATAAAATGTATGAAAGTTTTGCTGTAGGAGCTGTTTTAATGAATGGTTTTATAAATGTGGCATGTGAATTCTGATGAATTATAGTGAGAGTCGAAACATAGGTTGATAAATAAAAGATAAAAACTTCACTGAGTTTATCGTGTGTTCCACTTTCCCCAGTATGTACATCAAATCAGGAATTTGTACATGTCTTTTACAGTGCTGAAAATTCGCCCATGACAAGTCCACATCACACAGCCAAACCACCCTCAAGCCATCTAGAACTTAATGACATTGACACTGACCTTGATCTACTGCCCACCAAAGAGGTTCCCACAAAAGCTCAACACTTTGAAAGTTATGGTAAGATATATATAGACACTGGGACAATGAAATACATTAAACATTCCGATTACAAATGTACATGTATTTGAATACCGTCGATTTTACTAAATAATAGATGAAGGAATTCAAGTTTTAAAAAAAAAACAAACAAACAACATAATGTTAAACAAAGGACCAAGAACTTCAGACATTCTAAAATTTCGTACAATTTCTTCTTCCTAGGAAGTTAATATTAGTTGCTTAATGTTTTATTGATACTATGCTTTTTCAGATAAATTTCATTTTTCTTGTGCGGAAATACAAAGGTCGGCTGGTTTAGAGATTGGCTCGCTTTTAGCTGACCATGATGTTTACAGTGGAGAAGATTCCAGACTTGCTAAAGATACTGATACTGAAATTCCAAGAAAAGATGAAAGTAATGCTGTAGAAAGAGATATTGAAGACAACATTTCACATGCAGCCACTGATGCAACTGACATACCGCAGAGTGTTCATGTATACAATCAGGATAAAATAGATGAGACTGTTGACAGTCAGAATTATAATGCTGACGATGAAGAGGATGATCTGGAAGACGTTAAATTTATTGATAGGAGAGATAAAAACTTAGATGGTTTAACGGCAAAGGATGCAGGTGTTGTTGATAATAATGAAGAACTGGATGAATTTTACAATGAGGATGATGTTGAAGCGTCAGAAAAGATGGGATTACTGATAGAGAGTGTGACCAAAAAGATGTGCAATATATCCCACCAAAGTGCTGAAAGTAAAAATGGAGACTCGGACAAACATCCTAATGTTAGACATGATTCTGACAATGACAGTGAAGTTAAAGATAGTGTAAAATGTAGACGTATTAGAAAAGAGCGGGAAAACAGTCTGTCTCGAGACTCCACAGCAGACGGACATCCGTTACTAGGTAGCCAAGGGAACTCTGTGGATGAAAGCACAGTTATAGCTGATGAGCCACATGACATTGAATGTTGATGATTCCAGTACAAGTAGTCCTCATGTAAAACTAGGTCTTATTGTAGTAACCCTTACCTACCCAACGCCTTAAAATGGACCCATTCATTTCCAATTTGGACTGCACTACTTTCATTTCATAGGGGTTTTCTGAGAAAATTTACAAATGTAATACTAGAGATTTTAAGACTATGATTAGCTTATGCACCTCTTTATCATGAGGTGTGGACTACACTGCTTGGTGTTTACGGTTCGTCACAAAAATGTTACAAACAGAAAAGCAAATTGTTCCTTTGATTACATCTATTTTATGAATTTAGCAGGGAAAAGTGAGTAAAGGACATTTTAATAAATGACTGTGACTCATACCTATACTGAGGATTTATATATACAATGTATAACTATATGTGAAGTATGATGCAGTATTTAGCAGTAGCATTTGTAGGGTGCAATAAATGAGTTTTTGAATGTTAGAATGCTTTGCTTGCTTAAGTCATAATAGAAGTACTAGTCAGTAAATTCTGTAAATTCATGGTTGTACTGATTTCATTCAGGTAAATTATGAATTTTGATACAACTTTAGTAATAGAGTATTACGTATGCTAGAGTATTAATGCATAAGATAGGGTTGCATGCAGTGGCAATAAAAATCACTACGCAATATATTAAGTGATATACATGTATAATTTATACACCCTAATTCGAATTTGGCTGTGCTTAAATACCTAACAAACTTGCATTACACAGAAATGATACCCACTAGTTCTTCTACCTTTATATTTTACTAAAATTCATTAAACTATTATGCATATTGATGGTACAAAAGCATTACGTCTTTGATATAAAAGTTACAGGTTACCAAGAAATACAGGTAGGATAAGGCCAAACCTTGTTAAACATAGAAGAAGTACTAATGATATTGCCAGATTTAATCTATTGATGCCCATAGTATTCAGTCAAGTCTGAGTATTCCATATAATGTCTTTGTCCAAACTTCCTACAAAGGAACAAGTGTGTATACAGGATAGTTACCTTATATATTGAAATTCTCTGAATACTGTTACCTGGGTAATATTCCCGATGATTTGATTCTCACTAGTTTCGCACATGTCCAACTTGCTACTTTAGAAATCTAGCGAAAGATTAATTTTACATATTAGATTTACAATTAAAGAATTATCCTTATACCAATCTAAACTTGACAAATCTGTTTTTTCATCACATGAAAACTGCTCATTTTGCAGTTACAATTTGTCATAATGTTTAAGGTCTTGTTATTGCTCAGTCCATAAAACAGATCACTTTCATTATTTAATTTATTTTCTTTCCATTATTGCATTTATTTAGATAACTCTGTAGTTCATATTTTTTCTTTTTGTCCAAGAGTTACTTCTCTTTGCTGATCTGATCTTGTCTCGGTATGAATTTTGTAAAATTTATTTATACATGTATGTTTGTCATTGAATGACATCCTGAATGTTTACAGTTTGTCAGTGATTTATGAATGCTTATAGTTATTCAGTGATTTATTTATGTGTTACAAATTCAGCATTCAGTTTAATTGAACTATATTATTGATATTTATTTGTGATCTTGCCTTTCATTCCACTCCCTACTTTATTGTGTTTTTGCATGTTACTAATTTTCTTTGATTTTTCTGAATTTGTGAAGAAATACCTATGGGTACCTGTGGTGTACGCTATCTGTGGTGTACATTATCTATGGTGTATGCTATCTGTTCACTATTTCAGGGGGTACGAGCACTATCTCTGGGTGTACCCTATCTGTAGTGTACACTATATGTGGGTGTACGCTGTCTGTAGATGTATGCTATTGTGGTGCACACTAAACTGTATGTTATACTTTCTCATGGCTTGTACAGTGCTGTATGAAAACCATCTTTCTTGGATCTTTACTTGTATGGAGTTGTATCAGCTTGTGCAGCTCAAACGCTCCTGTCTGCTTTCTTGATTGCATGAGTGACTATTTTTGCACATTCAAGTAGCATAAATTGCAAGGTAGTAGATCTTGAAATGTATAAAGTGTTAATTGGATATTTAGTTTTTAAGTTTATTTAATCGCAAACAAAAGATTGTTTTCATTCAGATTTCAGGTTCATATCTAGTACATAAGTAACTTGCAGACTTCTAAAATCTTATAAATGTTAGACATGTATTTAGATTTCAGACAGCATAGCATAAAATTGTAATTTTGCATTTTTGTTTCATTTTTACCTGTACATTTGTATTGAAGTGTCGGGGTATTTCCTACTGTAAAGAGTTTGCATTTAGGTTAGCATAGATTTTAACTTTACATTTAGGTTAAAGGTCTGTAAAATTGCAGGACTTAAGTAGCAGAGTTTTAGTTACTCATTTCAGTTTTAGGTTTTTGGAATTTTTGTCTTGATAGTATGAATTTAAGTTACACATTTAGATTTCAGGTGTTCACTTGCATCCTTTTTAGGTTAAAAATTCTGTTTTAAGTCTTAAAATAGCATCATAGATTTCAGTTACATGTATTCATTTAGATTTCAGGCCTTTGAAGTTTTTCAGGTTTTGAATAGAATAAGTTTTAGTTTTAGGTCTCAAGTGGCCTGAATCTAGTTATATACTTCGGTTTCAGGCTTAAATACTTGCATACTTTTGAGAGCCAGGTCTTTAAATGGCGTAACTTTTAGTTATATTCATTTAGGATTCAGGTGTTAAATTTAAATGTGTAAGTTTTGTAAGCTCATATATGTAATTTATGCAAAATATGTCAGATCTTCAGGTACATAATTATGTTGGGGTAACATTATTTTTGCACATTGACATTCCATACACAAAATGTGTTCAGTATTGAGGCTTTCTCTGACCTTTGTTAAAGTATTGACTGTAAATAAGGTATAATTTGCAGTCATTTAATTTTTGCTATTTTCTCGAATTTCCCACTTCACTTTTCTAAAAATCTTGCGAAAGGTTTATTTCACATTAATTCACTATTAGAGAATTCTCCTTTCAAATTTGTGAATATGTCCGTCTGCACACAAATAAGGCAATTTTCATCATGCTAAAATAACCTAATTTACAGTATGCCTAAACATGAATAATTTGTTTAACATATATATCTGTTTCTCAGTGAATAATAGATGATGCTTACACTATTCGTTGTACTTTAATTTGTATTCAAAGTCGCTTAGTGTTCAGATTTCAGAGCGTATTTTATAATGAGTACTTTGACATAGAAAATTCAAATTTGTCTGTCATAGATTTGGAAATATATCTGTAAGAGTTCTGTTTAAATTAAGCAGCAGTTCCAAACAGTATCTGTTTTACAGTATCCTACTCTGGATATTTTGAGTTGGATAAAAGAGTAGCTTTAGAATGTAAATTGTGTAAAATGTGTTGTGATATTAGTCGTATTACTAGGTTGGTCTATCATTTTCAGTTAATAAATGTGCCATTTTTTGTTAATTTGATAATGTTGTTCATGTACACAGTTTAAAATAGTGACATGTATTTTAAATGAATAATGCCAAAATTAACAGACAGGTTGTGTTTTTGAACAGAAGTTATAATGTTGTTTGTTTTTGTTCTGTTTGTTAAAAATATACATTATCACCGCTGGTGAGCTTTACAGTGTGGTTAAAGTTTTCAGGGGCTACATTCATTCCTTGAAAGTTGAAACCCACTTCTATATTTTGCTCATATATTGTTTATGTAGGAAGAGAACTTACTTTATGACCAATAAATACACAATATCATTTGTTCAACTTGCAAAATACTGAGCTGATGTAATATTTGACTCTTTAGAAAATGACTCTTCAGTAACTACACTGTATTGGAAGTTTTAAGACATTATTTTAAATGTCAGTTTTATTGTGTAATGATACACCAGTGGGACACATATCACAGTCATTATCCGTGTAATTCATGCAACTTAGTGCCAGATACACCATCACATATCTAGTCCAGACACACACATAGAAATTCTACATGCGCAGTTGTCATGTATTCACTTAACTATAAGAGACCCGTAACTGGGCTGCATTTTTTTTCTCAAATTTTTTAGAATTCTACATTTCCCACTCACTAGAAAGAAGCTATAAATGCACATACTGTTTTCATATTATCCAGATCATAGAAGTAGGTCAAACTAGGTTTTAAGATAGCATTCTCTCGTCTCAATTTGCACATCAATATGGAGTTAAGTTAAATGTTGGCGTCTGTTACTTGTTAAATAAGAGCATAACACTAAATATCTGGTTATATTTTGAGAATCCGAATTTGTGATATATTTGCAGCAATAATAAGACTAAGTTTGGCTTTATGTTTTGTTAGTTCTTTATTGTCTGGACTTTAACAGTCGTGATATTTTAACTAACAGAGAAACCAGAGATTTCACAATTTAATAAAACAATGATAAAGTCAAAGGATTCCAATTGATTAGACACAAATGCACATTCGCACATTCGCACATTCACACATTTGTTCTACTTTGGACTTTATCTGACAAGGGAAATACTTCGTTGACAACAAAATATGTCTCCAAGCGGCTACTTAAACCAGATTGCTACTTCTACAGGTTCAGCAATATGATTGGCTGGTGTAGATAATGAAACATTGGAATAGAAAAGATACTAGATCTATCTCTTTAACGGTTGAATACACTTGACTCATTGTATGTTTCTTCTACACAGTTCATACTGATAGAAAATCATAATGGCTACAGTAAGTAGGTATTCTAGTGTTTAAAATGGTTACGATATATTCCTTTTATTTATCGAAGCTTGTTACTTTAGATTGGGTAATTATACATTATGGAAGTTTCAAAGATCTGTTGTTAAAAGTAGATATTAACTATCTAATTAAAAAGAAAATTTAAATCTGTTTTGTTGTTTTGTGATAAATTATTAGTTACTTCCTCTAGTTCACAGACAAGGAGTTACTACCCTCTGAGTGCCGTTTCCAGTATGAACAACTTCTAATTCTGTTATGTGTTGTAAATTTATTCCAAAAGGATATGGAAGTATGATGTGCCTTTCGTCCTTACACTTACCTTTACATTACAGAAAAAAAATCTAAGGTTGCCAAGAAGCAGTGTAAATAAATGCTGTTTTATCTTGTGTGGTTTCATTTAAAAATAATTTCATTTTACATAATTCCATTCATGCGACTACCTTTTATGTGATACAAGGATATTGACTGAAACTTGTGTGTGGTTGGTGACAGCCTGAGGGATCAGCCATCATCACTTAAATATAAAGAAATTATACACTCTAAGACAGCCAGACTGACGAAATTCAGTTAGAATGCAACAAGAATAAGTAATGAACTACAAAATCCGTGTTCAAATAAAAACGTTTATGTAATTTTGTCTGGGAACAAATTATCCAGCATCACTCTGCAAATTTAAGACAGTAAAATAATGGTTCCAACATACTTGGAGAAAAGGGATTGCAGACTAGTGTGTCTAGTTAAAACAGCAATCAAAGTTTTAATATATTGTTTCTAAAATTGACTGATAACAGTTCTAACAATAAACATGCATGCAGCTGCGTAGATGCAAATATGTTTTTCAGTATTTTCATGTATGTAGAATATGTACACAAATTCACGTACACAAGTCAGAATTGACTTTTTAGCACACAAACCTCGAAATTAAATGGACCATAAATGAATTTCAATAATGACCCTAACTGATATTTTGACCTAACTTTCTTGTTTGTGAAGCTACAGTGATGACATTTGGACCATGTGTGCAGCTTTGTAAACAAGTTTCAATGTTACTCTTTTCCCTACTATTTCAATTATGGCCTTGAATTTGATGTGTTTTGTCCAACTACAACAACCAAATTTAGACCCTGTATTTTTAGCTATGTGTGTACGAAAGCTATCATGTCTTGCATTTATGAAGACAATGGGTAGATACTTCCGTTACTACATTAATTTCAAAAAGAAAAGTGATACAAATCCCATTCTGAAGAGAATTTTAAGAATGGGTTTCCTAAGGAAGAGCATGAAGGCAATTACCTATGTTAAGGCTACAGAGGTTTAAACATTACATTAAAATTCTCTGCCATATAATTTGTATAACTATATTATTATAAATTTCATGTTGTCGTGCAACGATGGCTTGGATTAAGATGGCTTTATTAATTAATTAAAGAAGGAAAAGGGCAGGTGGTGCGTGAGTTGTTTCGTTTAGAATATAATAAAAAGTACTTTCATTTTTAACAAGTTTTGGAGTAACAGATAACCCATTATACCAAACCTTTTGTTGTTTTTCACACACTATTTCCTGCTTGAGGGGCCGTGTCACAGATTTTTTTAAAAATTTGTTTTCAAATAAATTATATGCTTCTACATGTATTGGGATCGAACTTACTATGCCGTGAATAATGATGAAAAAACTTGTAACGCTTTCAAAAATTTCTGTAAAGGTTCCTTCAAGTAGAAAACCATTAATAAAATGCAATAAAATTTTGGTTTGTAGTGTAACCTTTGTTAAAGAAAATTTAATACCGGTAAGAATTTTTAAAACATTTGGTGACCCATTTCTTTTTGTAATCATTAGCACCATCGGTGATCACTTGTGTTATATGATTTGCTTAGAGATTGAAAAGACTTTTCCAAAAAATGTATAGGTTTACATACTTTATTCAAACAACACCTAACATATGGACGTCGCTGTACTTATAGTCCGTTTTCTTTGTTCCAGTTGTAGACCTGGTACAATGACCAATGGTACCAAGATGCGCGATGTAGGGCCATCATGGCCATCTTGTTCAGTAAATACTACTCGGTAAATGATGCTCACCGAACAGCCCTGAATTAGTGATGCTGACTGAACAAAGCTCAGTGAGTTGTGTTCACTGACTTGTGTTTCCTAACCAGTCGAGTAATAATGGCTGAAAGTACTGAGGGAATTAAGTTCAATGAGTTACTAGTACTAGAAAGTACTCAGTGAGTAATGCTTACCGAATTGCCATCAGTGAGTATACTCCCTGAACAGAATTAACTGAGTTATGTTCATTGAGTACTCTGATCTAAACAGTGCTCAGTGAGTAATGCCCACTGAACAGTACTTTCACTAAATGAATAAGAATTTCGCAGCAACATAATCACACTGTGTGCGACAACAGCTGGTCGCCGGCACACTGTGCCCCTCCTACATGTATATCATCAGGCTAATGGCAAATAAATGGTTTTTTTTAAACAATAAATTACTTTTCTGATTAAACTCAGAAATAAATTTATACCTAATGTAATATACATAAGAAAATTAACAGTAAATAAAGTTGATAATTTGATGTTGAAGTTTTATTGTCAAATCTGACTTAAAATCACTCATGTCTTGATTTCTCTAGTTGATAGAATGCTACAAATGCTTGTAGTAGGGATTATTCTCCAGACAATCAAATTGCATTTGAATAGTTTTTTTTTAAAAGTAAATTTTATCACAATGTCGTACCGGCGTGATGCACGTATTGGTTTCAGTTAATGTATAGATCTATATCGGCTTAATAATCTATTCGCACAAAGGAATCCTAGCCCCTAAACTATAACATGCTTATGACAAGATACAGAAGGCATTGAGAGCGCAGACTGTGACTTGTTTTTATTTCTCCCTGTAAGAACAACAGCATTATCAACAAGAACACTCCAGAAACAATTCGATACCAGTGAAGTGTTCAAGTTTTATTTTCTGTAGCCTTGTGCTCGATTTCTTCTCGAGTGTAGCAGGTAGGCCAGATTTATACAGTTTAGTCTTTGGTTTTGCTTTGTTAATGTTACGTTTACTGTCTCATGATTTGTAGCAATATTTACGGCAGTCATACCAAATTATTTTTTTTATCTACTTGACTCTCAAAGTCTATAGCATTTTTGCTTCTTCCTTGTAAAAACAGATGAAGATCAACAGTTGTTAACCGATCTGCACCGAATTTCGACACATACTTTATGTAAGGGCATACTGAATTCAGCACTAACTCCCTAGAATAAGAGCGCTTTTATGTATCATTCGCTATAAGCCTCTGTTCTTTGTAAGTGACACTAGAATGGAAAATTGTTGTAGATCTTTGCATCTCACGGCCAGAAATGGATGCAAGAAAGAAGATGGCAGCTTTGTATAGGTGTTCTTATTGTAGAAATGGCCAATTTGGATACACCAGGCCAGGATAGGCTGCCTAAGGCAGTTGGTTACCACTTGCACGGGTTAAACTGTAATTAAATTATGATTATTCTGCTATGCCAGCGCTAGAGAAGAACTCTTCCTGCCAAATAGTATGTTACCTTTGACAAAGGTCCAGGATTCTCCTGACCTTAGAGACCGAAATCGGTATGATTAATTTCTTATTGTATCTGGGATGTTTTGCTATTTTATTGCAGAAGCAAATATTTTTATTATTCATCATGTAGAAAAAGATTATTAATGACCAAAAGGCACCAGGCGTTTTTTCTTACTACATAATTTTTATATTTGTTTTGTTGCGTAAAAGTTTAAAGATATAATCAAGAGAATAGAATCGGACCTACTGGCGACTCAGAAAGATGTGATCTCTATAATACAGCCAAACTGAAAACAGAACATGCAATATAATATATTGAATTATATCATAAAAATGAATGTAGTTTCCTTTATACACACTTTACCAAAAACACTTTAATAATTTGCCTTTGTAACAATGAATACATTATAATTTTATAAATCACTTTCCTCTGGCAACCAGCTACTGAGAAGATTTTTGAGTTGTTTGAAACCGAAGAAATTAGTTCAGGTTATAATAAACACCGTAGTTTGCAAATTTACATACTAGTACTTCTAAACTTACTTAACGAAAAAAAAATTGAGTATTTAACGAAAAACACATGTTTTATTTTTAAAGGATGCTGTTTTAATCCTCTCTTTTGATGAGTGAGTTAATACATTCGTAAAGAAACCACTTGGTAACTGACAACACATAGCTGCTTTATGACCCTGTTCTTAGATATACAACAAATTTATTACGATCTAGTTTTGATTAAACTGATGGGCTGAAGATGCTGGTCATTAAAGTTTGTTCCCTATGGTATAAAAAGTGACTTAAAGAGACTTAAAGGGTCGTAACGCAAAGGGTCGAAAGTTTAATCACTCCAAAAAACTGTTTGTGGAACTTGTTTTCTCATCATGATTTTATAAATCTGAGGTACCGACATGCTTTATTGTAATTATGACTGCTTATCATTTTCCGCGTTCTTTGAAAAGATAAATGGATTCCTGGCACGTGCGGACAGCATACCTGTGAGGTCATGACCTTTCGTAATGGTTTCTCGGACAAGGTAAAAATGTTGTCAATGAAATTTACCAGAACGAATTCCACAAGAGATTTCAATCGATTAAAGGTTGTTTGTAGTAAAGATAAATTTGTTTTACATGTGTTTATACATGCTGACCTTGTATATTATGGCCGATAGGAATCAGATTATTTTACCATAACATTTTTGAATCATGAAACTCATGGCCAATTGAATATTTCAATCGTCTTGAAAATGTGTGCTTTCTGGAAGGTAAACATGCCAAACTAGACTTGTAAATTTAAGACTTTGTAGGAAAGTGTCATACTTCGAAATGAATTGTCAGTCCGTCTTGGTTTGAAATGTTTGAAGCACTGAAAGTTTTATGATTAGAATAATATAAATATTGAATTTTCCACTAAAATATGAGTTTCAAAAAGAGGATAATGACATTTTCTAAGTCATTTTTACAAACATTAAATTATTTTCATTAATTTGTTTTTCCCTTTTGAATTTTTGTTTCTTTAATTCTACATTTGTCATTACATATTCTTATATACATGTATACATTATTGAAGATATTTATGCAATCATGGAAAACCGTCGTGCATTTTATTCAAATATTATCTTTTACATAAACTGTGACAGACAGGCGGGCGACCGGGAAAAGAACTGCATTTTACATTTGAGCATGTGAATGAAACATTACAGACTTATTTTGAAAACAACTAAATAGGCATATTTCTCGCAAAAATGACTTTATACCTCTGCCGAGACAATAAACTATTTGACTCTGACTTTAACCCCGGTCTAATTACCAAGTGACTGCGGCCATTGATGTTCCGTAACGCGAAATCCCATAAAACAGCGATGATGGAAAATACTTAATGCTTCGAGGCGGTGAGGAACACGTTAACTGTTTTACCGCTGCGTTCATAATTACATTACCGGGTCAATGTCTCACACTTTCTCTTTAGTGTGTTATATTATATAGAGGTTTGAACTTATCTAGTAGATTTTTGCATTATTACAGGATTTATATCTTATTATTAACAAATTGGACCGGGGTCTTTGACTCTTGGTTTGAAAATAGTGTTCTAGAAAATAAATTAATGTAATCTAAGAATGTTTCCAGGAGAATACGTCTGTCATGACGTCCTTAACAAAAAAACTGTTAACAAAACATCGAACACGTTAAATTCTTTTATCATATACATCAGGAATGTATACATGTATCTAACATTAATACATATGTCATTTCAGTAACAAATCGCCGACAAATCCGTCATTACTGATCAAGTACATGTAGATACCTGATTCCGTATTACCACATTACCAGATTTGTCATTGGTGTAAGGGCATTTCCTGATTCTTACATGTTTACGACGTAATAAGATCGCTTAAAATTTGATCGTTGTGTCTTGTTTATAATTGCATATCTGTTCAGTTTGTAGATCTCATTAAAGCTGCAAGAACTGTAGCAGACTAGTTATATACATGTATTTTACGAGGAAAACGCCGCAGCGCAAAGAAACTTCTTGACTACTAGTATCTAGGTCAGAAGTTTGGCTTAAACACAGGACTGAAATTAGGAGCTTAAAGTTTATTAGTTTATTAAAGTGTCACTTCAAGCCAGTATCTTTAGTAGTTATGTTCGAAGTACTACTGTAGAAAAGGTAAAGTAAATTAGTACAAAAGGAAAGCCGACATTCTTAAATATGATATAGTTTAAATTGGAGAAGACTATTTGATAAAAAATGAGGTGTAATATTCAAATTTTATTAGAACTAATTTGTTCGTACGTTATATTCTTTTGACGTTTAGTCTGGCCGGCTTGCTTAATTCATGATTTTATATTTCCATAGACAGAAGAAAAATTCTGAAGCACACGTTGAGATTGTAGACTAACTTTGATATGCTAGTACACTATTGCTACGTCACAATGAATTCTTTTATTACTGTCTTGTTTTTCTACATTTCAATAACATTCTCCTTTTTGCAAAACACCACATAGAGACTGGGTATTTCGTCATAAAATGATCGCAAAACGTTTATTATGCTAAGCCTTGTAGGTAATTCCATTAACTTGAAGAGACTACATACATTGTTGTGGTTTGTGTGACGACAAAGGAATTTATGAAGTTGCAATAACATCAATGGGTTTTCAAAGAGCAGAAAATTGATCTGACAAGTTATTTATTTGTCTGTTTATGAGCGTTATGGCCACATCAGGTTGAAAGAAAGTTCAGGCATTTCTAAGAAAACTGCGATTTAAGTGATATCGTAGCGCAATATTGCCCAATACTATGATCACAAAAAACTTTTTGGCGATAAAATTCCGGTAATAAATACTAAAAAGGTTTGCCATTTTTATTGCCGTGATAATGATTAGATATAAATCCTTGGAAACGGAAGGTTTATTAGATTGTGTCTATAAGTTGTGGTATTAAGATATAGGCTATCTACCAAGAGTTCACAATTTTCATTAGTAAACAATGATTGATTGATAGGGTAAGCAAACGGATGTACTTTTCCCCAGTAATTTCCAATAAATGTCCCTATACTACTACTACTAAAAAAATGATACATTGTATATATTAAATGAAAATAGAAATTATTGTCATCCTCATTATTTATATTCATCATCACCATCATCATTATCATCACCACCAGCGCCACCGCCATCATCATCATCATCATCATCATCATAGTCAACATTATTTCGCTAATAACTAAAGAAATTGACTGTATTTTAAGCATATGAATACAGCACTTGCATTTTGTTTGACAAGTTACTTAAGCATTTTAGACTGATCGTTTAATTTGTATCTAGAGGGAACAAAATGAATCCCGATCTAGTGTTATGACACTGAAATATCAGACATCACCAGTTAGCACTCACGCACGAGGCAAAATTACGTGCCCTAAATTAAATAATTCGAGAAATAAATAATATTAATTAATGAATTGCTTGCGATAGGATGCACGCAAATGCTTTTCGGTAAGACATATTAAAAAAAAAAGCATTCGGATTACACATTTTATAAATCTTTTTCTAAAACCTTTGTTGCCATGGTAATGATTGTTGTTTAGTTTGATACAATAACTGTGTTTTACTAAAGTATACTGTAGCACATTGTTTTGATAATAATCATTTTGCATTCATTGTCTAAAATGTTGATTATTTTGTAAATTCATTTTATTTTTTACTCTTATTCCTTTCATTTTGGGAAAATCATAACTTAGTAAAACTGGTAGCAGCCGACTGAATAGCGAAAAGCGCCGATTATTTTCAGACTGTTATGTGTGCAAGCTGATGGTCGCTTGACGCCTGTAGGCAAATGCTATGTAATGTAATATCTAAAACTCAAATCCAAACTGTTATTGAATTGTCTGCGAACAACTCTCTCATCTCCTACAAGCCTACAGGACTCAATTATGTTTACAAAACGATTTCAAACATAGAGGAAGTACTTGTAAAGGTCCTGAAGATGTAATATGTATATAGCTTATGGCGGTAGTCGCGAACTTATAAATTATGTCGCAACGTTCAAATTATCGTCTAAATATATTTCATACGGAAACCCGCACACGCCGAATCCTTTGACTCGATTTGAGCCACTGTACAATACAATACAGTATTTATTTATAGTCGGATAGGTTTTCTATCAAGTGATGTATCAAGTTAAACTCTGGTCAAGGAGACTTAGGACAAAATTAATTTCTACAAAAGCGATTGTTTTTTAGACTACCATTTACAATATATTTGGAGATTGCATTTTCCTTGAAACTATAGACGTTTATTCATTACACCGACTATACTATCAACCTTTTTTTGTCACAAAGCACTGAAATGTGTCGGTCGTAGCCTATGATACAATTGTAACACCAATTTGAATATTGGCTAAGCAGTTGCAACTTTTTTGTATGTCACTATATATTCTTCAGTGACTTGTAACACAAGTTACCTTGGACTGAATTAAAAATGGAAACATGACATTTTTGTATGAAGCTCTTTCTGTGGTATTTCATTGAGAAACCGGGACAACTTTCGTACTTTTCTTTTTTTTTCTTTTACATACATGTACACTATACTCCACAGAAAACAACAAAGTATACCAGGAGAACATGGAATTTACATAATTATTGTTAATGGACACATTCCTGGGAAATACGAACAACTGACATGGTCGACAAGAAGATGATATACATGTATTATAGAAACAAGAAATAACTTTAAAAAAGATAAACGGTGTTATTTCCAATACACTCCTGCAGCCAGTGATTGATTCTTGGTACTGTACACCTTAATTAAGTGCAAGTTTCTTTTAGTAGCGTATGGATTATCCATTCATTTATAAAATAGGCGGACAGCCTAAACCATGAATGACAGTCTAGTCTTATAGATCGGCAACATGAGCGAAAAAAGCTTCAACGGGGTCCTTCATTATCTTGAATCGAATAATCATCCGAGGAGAAACAATCGTTTCTACTATACACATTTCATTGGTCCAAAGAGTATGTTAAAACCCAGCTTATTCAGTAGAAACAGCTTTTGTGACACTGAAAGAACTTGTTTTAAGAAAGTAATAGAGTTCAACAAGAAACATGAGGCACAGTATACGGACCTCATATGGCCTCATATGTGCAGGAATGATGCCCCCAGGATTAAAACGTCGTACTAAAGTAGATTATCACTAAAAACTGTGAATATATGAAGGCCTTGGATGTAAATAATGGCTATGCTTGTGAAGAGGCTACCAAATGAATTAGACAATTAGTGATATCAAGTATATAGCCACTAACGAAGAACACTTAGGCTACAAGATATATACTTATGCGAAGTGTTCTTGTTCGAGATTTTGGAACCTCAATCACTCAACATAATTCTTACAGCGTGTGAACTTTACTACAGGATCACAGCCGTACAACTGATTTCTGGTGATTTAGGGGTTTTGTCACAATCTATTGTTAACCCTCTTTTCCTTATTTTTGACTGTATATATTCACTGGTTGCTATAATTGGAAGTATTTTCCGGCCCCGTCATAAATTGACGCGGGGGTTACAACTATATAGCCACTGCTTGTTTTTTGAGCTTTCGGCAAATTACCGCCTTAAAGCTCATTTTATTAAAGATATGTAGAAATTATCAAAAACCCTGTTTTATGAATTCAACTGAAACTAAATAAGTATTATATGTTACTTTTTTTATTAATAATGATGGTAAGATTTCTTCAGAATATTGAAAAAACATTATTTCGTCAGTTTTTGACAGGGTTTATTGCTTTTACATGTGTAATTACAATCTTAGTTGATAAATCGTGCCCCATTGAGATGTCTCAGGCGGTCCGAATATAAATAGCTATAGAATAAGTAAATAGTTCTTATTGTACCTATCTATCTGGGTAAATGAATGTTAAATGTCAGTTATAGCACAGCGTAATTACAATTACAGATCGGGATTACGTATGATGACAAATTGTCTAGCAATATCACATTGACGTAACTCAGACGATAGCAGATTGGATCATACATTTCTGTATTTTAGGAATTTGCCGAGAGCTGTATGGGAAAAGATTTTAGGAAAATCTCTATGCAGATTTGCCCTTCAATCTAGGCGAAGTTGACGTGTCCTTTTGACTGTGAGCGAAGCTGTATTCCAACCTGAGTTCTCGTTCCTTCCTCATTCCAGCGTAGCAGGAACAATGACTCTATAGTTGTCGCCCCTTTGCAATCCAAGAGATTTGTTCTTGTTCAGTCTGAGATGGGTTTGAAGCTTCCGTTCCCTTTCAGTCCGCGTTAACAGTTTCGTTAAGTGAACGGCAGCTCTGGATAGAGATGGTTTATCATGAATGCATTTTGCAAGCACTGCATTTGGCAGACCTTCACGGTAAAGGACACCAAGGAAATGTTAAACGTACCGGTAATAATTATTGCAAAAAATGATATTTAGGTAAAATGTTTGATTTTTAAAGCAAGATTTTTTTCTACCGGTTTATACACTGTGTGGTAAAGTGTTTGAACACGTATCAAGTTGTTTTAGCATCAAATCTCTCTCCTAATTACTGTCTACGAGAAGAAATTGATCTTAGCATGCAAGTAAAGTAATTTATGTTCTGTTTGAAGCGTTTTAACCTTTTATATATCACAGACAAGAGCTGCAGTACATGCATTCCCTGTGGCTAGACACGTATATTCCTCTGCAGAAACAACACTGGTCGATCAATCAACGCAGTAATTGTCATGCAACATCATTAATCCTGAAAGGAGAAAACAATAACAAGGTTCCATGAATAGAGTTCAACTAGTAACCGAGAGAAAGATCGCTCAGTATCCCAATATTCTCAGGCGTTGTCTGTTAACGGAAACATATACTTCTTCTTTCTGTCCTAATATAGTTGGGCTTAGATTACATACAAACGAGTGCAACTATGCTTTAGCCCTTAATCTTTTATATTTCTAATATGGACTTGCTCTTTTTCAAACGTGGATAGTACAATTATAATGGTATCAAAAGGTGTCTTACACATTGGTATCCACCTTCAGATACACCCATTAAAACATTGTGTATTGTGTAAAGGCAACTTTAAGTTATAAAAATGTCTGATCTCAGACTGACAGACGTATATAAAACAAAACAATAATGTGTATCAAAGGTCATAAATTCACCATAATTATCTTTCATCCGCGCGTAAGAATCATATAGTAGACACTTATATACAGTAAGCATGCAAAATCTGTGGCGACTGTAGGATCTCTAGGAGCGGCCGGTTAAAAAGTACAGATGCCGGCTTCCGGATCGATATATAAATGGCGGAGTAGACTTTTAAATGCGACGGACGACATGTTAAAAAGCAGCGTCAGAAATATTTGCATTTTTGAGTCCTAATGAATGTTTTACTTGTCATTTCTGTCTGAATAATATCTTTGAAATTGGTTGGTATCAACTGATTCATGTCAATCCAATGTCATTGTATTACAGAAATCGTGCAAATGAATTTTATGTTCAAAAGAACAGTCTCTGCATGATCCGGAACTTCCAACACGACAATCGTATTACTGATATTTGAGGTGACTTATAAAATAATTTGAATCGATTATGTTTTTAAGTCTTCAGTGAATTTAAACTACAAAATTTTGCACCAAATCATGGAGACCTAAGCCGACACAACCAAAGAACAGTACATTACGTTGAAACACCTGATCAGGTCACATATAAACTGATGATAAGTTTTACTATATGTATATAAGGCCAAAATTTTCCCTTTCATAAAATGTTTTGAAACTGAGAAACAAGTTTAGAACAGAAATCTGAAATAAAAATCAGAGATCACCGAACAACAAAATGCTGTGTTCAAGAGTAGAAAATTAAAGACAAGGCCCGTTTTATTTATGTTTGGAAACAGCTACATGTAGGGCTTGATAAATCCAGCAGTAACTGCACAATAGTGTTTCAAATATAAGAACCCAGTCTATTAAAAGCAGAAAGTAACCGGTGTATCTTACATTGGAAAGCTAATAATACATATGAGCATGTGCAACAGTGCACATGGCGTATCCCCTTACGTTTCAGTACGAAGTGACACATTGCAGCGGAACACTGCGATATTACGTCAGAAATAAATACTAGTACTTTTAGAAACTATCTGGATACAGTCTGTTGCAATTTGATATCAGAGTTCATTTTCCACAGGGTCGTTATTTATTATTTCGTCTCCAATTTATTATATTTAAGATGACATTATGTCTTGTCTTCAAATGTATTATATCATCGGATTATCACCGACAGTGACTGAGATATTGCCCGGGAAGATGTGTGTTTCTGGGCACGTTTCCTTCTACTAATTCATCTGTGCCAATCATTCAAAGGATACATTGTTATGTGAAATACGGTAAAAACGTTTTGAACAGGTATACGGATGAACAGACAAATAATCAGCAAGGAAGTGATGTCGTAATGTCATCATATGATCATTAAATGGGAATGTCACGACGTTACGAATTAAGCATCATTCTTATATCTGACTTGAGATAAATCTTTATTAAGACGCAAGTTGTCAAGGGAACTCTCAGGTGATATGCTCAATTAGTTTGAATTAATCATTCCGTTCTGGCACTATAAGAGTGAATGGTATTTCAAAAGATATGACGACAGGACATAACCTAGACGGGTTGATAAGATGAATAAGGCCGTAAAAATTACAAATTGCAGATTAATGATATAGAGCATCAAACGGAAGTGCCATTAGTAACACAATTATAAGGATATTGACCTCCATTTACTGCATAGCATGACACAATCCAGAAAAGAATCATAGCAATCAATTACATTTAAAAGATTAAAGATGGTGAAAACAATAAATTTTATTTCTTTCATATTGACGTTCTTCCCATTGCAATTATTGATATATATGTGGAGTGACACGTAAAAAAAAAACATGACAAAATCTGCCAAAGTTATTTTTTATGCATTTTTAATAATCTGTGTAAAAACATTTACTGAAAATTGGATAATATTACCTTGAAACTTAACAAAGATATGCTTATGTAAGGTCACTTTCATAAAGAGTAAAAGATTACATCAGTATTGAGAGGTATCTATGTCAACGTTGTTTTTTCTGTTTTGCTATATTTGTTTGGGGAAAACATAAAATCAGTGTAGTTGTAACTACAAACTGGGACGCTTTAAGGTTAAGTGTCTGATAATTTCGAAGGGAATGTCTGCTTATTAAACAGTAAGAGGCTGTTAAGTCACTTAATATCACCTTTCAAATCTCTACAAGCTTTTAAAAATAGATTTCCATGGCAACATAAGTAGACTACTATTTTTAAATAATGTTAGTCTATGTTAATAGCATATATTATAGAAGCGAAAGAAACACCTTTTTGGAAAAACAAAAACGTGAAAAAATCGTGACTTCATTCACTTAAAATGCGATTAAATCAAAAGTCACACTTTGTCCTTTATCAGACTGTAACATGTCTGTTGTATAACGGTCGCATAAATGAGCGACAGAAACAGACATCCGGTATTAATATTGCAAGAAGTTAAAATTGAATTAGCTATTACATGTCATTCATTTAGTTATTTACTATAAAATACATACAGTTTCGAAGTCTAAACAACTAAACATATGTCTGACATGATCATAATATTCAATTTTTTAAAAAAGTTATATCTACAAGAACAGTTTCTTTGCATACCTGTATTTACAGTTAGATGACATTTAGCTTTATGATGTTGTCACAATATTGTTATGACATTCTGTCTATATAATTGTTAACAACAGTGTTATTACATTCCCTAAATAAGGTTATTGACCGCAGTTGTAAAATATTTCCCTTAACGGTTTATGGTGTCTGGAGTTCTTTACTACACTAATAGCAAATATCTTGGCATGGCATAAACACAATGGCAATACATTCACATTTTATTGTGTGTTTTTTATTACAAAATGGACCACAAGTCACAATCCCTTTTTTGTGTTATACCGTGTTTGCGAAAGACAGCATGTTCCATTTGGTTAAATTTAAATCAGAATGTGTTTGTACTTTTAAATGAAGTTTTTAGATCATACAAATATGATATTCGTTTATCATTTTATTAATTGTATTATTTTTATAAAATTTGTTTCATGTCATGTCTTTAACATGCCAGAATTAGTAATAAAAACAATAGTCTACAGCAAACATATATCGTGCTCTGCATTCAGTACAACACATTAGTGTAGAACTTGTCATTTATTCACAAATTAACACCTTAAGTTTTCTGTTACAGCTGTTTGACTGCTCATGAAATTGTTACGTAATGCGTAATGCAATAAATAGTGATACTATATAAGTTATGTTTCTTTTAAAGCTGCTCGCTCTCAAAACATGACATACTAATACTTAAATATAAGACTAAAGGTTAGACTCAAAAATAGAAGTAAAACTCAAGGTAGGAATGTTTGCAAAATTCGATTGAAAATGCTGGTTTTACGGCACCGCTACACTATAGGTTTATATTGGAATTTCAAAAGCACTTGCAACGCTTCATCATTTGGTAGTTTATTATTTCAAATCTACAGATACACTTGACAGGAATTTATACTGGAACCGTTTTATATGACTATATGTTATAAAATATGTTATTTTCATACAGTTTGAAATTATTTTTTTCACCAAATCTGAGAACGGGCAGCTTTAAAAGGACATACTCTGTAACTGATGTCAAGCTAAATAACCTCCAAAACATAAATAGTACAATCTTTGGAAGTATAATAACTTAACCTAAAATATTACGAAATATACTTCGAAAATGATAAAACAGATATCTACGTGTACTGAAAAGCTTTTTCGTATGCTAGAAAATATGGCTCTGAATAGCTAACTTCCTACGATTCAATGGAATAATTAAGAATCTTGTTTCATGCTTATAAGGAAAAGTAAGACAGAAACACCACAAAGTTCATTCCCTCTTTTACAATTGTATGTTCTTCCCTAATCAATTGACACCCATCTACAAAAAGAAAAAAAGAAGAAAAGAAAGAAAAATGAATACACATTGCAGAATCCTCACATATGTATACTAATTGCAGGACGTTAATTATACTTTGTTAAAGATCAAGAGCGTGAGCTCATTACTGGTCTCAACAAAATAGATTAATCTACATTGCAAAAAGTCAAAGGTTTCCATAATATCAAAAGTCGACGTTTACATACTTCTCCACTTATTATTTTGAAAAGTTTTACATCGTGTACTTTGATGTTACAACAATTATTTTAGAGAATTTGTCAATGAATAGCTAATTCTATTATATAACATATCGGTCAAAGATCTCTTGACACGAAATGCACTGTTCAACCGAGGAGTATATATACTGTATGCATGATCATCATTTATCCACACTTTTGTGCAACAAAAACACTATAGCTTGTAATATTTTAGACATTGCCTGAGGTAAGGGCCATTGCGACACCAGCCCCGTGCTTATAAAAGTTTCTTGGGCACATTCTCATGCTAAGCACGTAATCATGCTCAAGTAATTTGAAGTCATGGCAAGTTATATCTTTTAACAAGCAATAATCAGTAGGTCTGTTCTTGGGCTTGTGTATTTTTGTATTAAACTCTACTTTGTAAAGAAATATAACTTGACTTGACTTGAGCAAATTACTTGAGCATGATTTGGTGCTGAGCATGAGATTGTGCTCAAGAAACTTTAATAAGCATGGGACCAGCCCTAATGACGTCACTCTGTCAATCTATTCCATTAGTCAGCATGTCCTAACCAACAGGCATGTATATTAAGCGCATTATAATTTAAAAACCTGCCAGGATCCGGTTGTTCGAAACTTGAACCAGCGATTAAACTAACAGTCGAATAAATTTTGGGGATGTATTTAAATAGTCTGAAAGATAGTTTTTCCAAGAGTTTTAGAGTCAAAATTTAACCGCCTGTTAATTTGGAACTGTTCCATAGACGAGAGTAATTTGTCTGGACCATCGTTCATGTAACTTCTTTTTTAAGCGTGGCGAGGACTTTTATAGCCGTTAACGTTTCATCGTCCGTCGATGTAAGCAATTGATCAGTCTGACATTTCTTAAGGTATGACAATGCTTCTCATGTGGCAGAATGGCTTGAATGATTTGTTTAAATAACCTGTAAATGTTTTGGTATTGATTGTCCCGGAAGACATATTTAGACCTTTTCTAAATTAGACAGAACCTTGTTCACTGGCACGGAGTACTCAGTCAAAGCCATATATAGACAAACAAATATATATTGTTGTCCTAAAAGATTTTGAAACAGTAGAGTTCGCAGGCCTTTCATGCATTATCTGTGTCGTAAGTGACTTGCCAAATTGGAGTTCACAGCACAACAGATGCAAATCCTTAACATCAAATATATTACAAACGGGTTGACATATTGAGCCATCATTAATATATCTTAACCATTTTAACCTGAACCATATATGAAGTGCTGGGTTTCTGTGTAGGTCACTGAGACTTAATCTTTAAAATTAAAATCTTTTAAAAGGTTCAAAATTACAACAGTAGTTTCAAGGATCTATTTACTGACCATGAGTAATGTGACTAGCAAGTCTGAAGGCTTTCCTGAGTTACTGAGCGAAAATCAAATGTGGTCATCTGCTAAACATCATCAATAGGCGTAACAAGTTTGAAGTTCATAGGCTATAGAAACCTATACCCGTGACCTTAGCCCTTACAATCAATAGGAATCGTCAAAAAAGGTACAGTGTACTATACCGGCGGCTATCAGTTCAAAGCAGTCGTCGTTATATCACACTACTCTTTGAACTTATATTCATAAATAGTTGTTTATTTACTAGAAAAAAAGATACAGACATACGTGTATCCTGGAGATGTGTCGTTAACAGACAGAAGGCGGTTGCATGATATACAATGCATATACTTTGTATTGTCACACCTTAGCAACACTAAGCTAAGTGTACGCAGTACAGTTTTACAGAAAAGTGCACTTTAAGATGTATTAAGCAATTTTAGTTACAATGGTCGGCAACCTGGACTGGGACAGAAGCAGGGATGTGCTGCACTTGTACTTACCCGAGTACCAATTTTCAAGTACTCAGCAATACAAATTATGAGTACAAGTATTCGTACTTACTGAAGTACTAAAGTAAAATGGCCAGAACTTATGAGTACTTTAGAAGTACTCTATGTGTACTTCCACTCATTAGAGTGAACGGTAAAAAATCATTCGTAATAACAACAAATTGGACAGGCTAATTAAAAAGAATCTGCCTGCTTTTGTACATGTTGTATTATAATGAACTCATTTATTAATTATTTAATTCCTAATAAATGAATAATAATCACAGTCAGTGTAGTTGTAGAATCTTCAGTTCAGGCCATAAGACTATTTTTAATATTGTAATATAATATAACTTAATGTAAATTATAGCATGTGACCTTGTGTATATTGTACTCTTTTATTGTCTCTCATAATTCTTGTTAGAATGGCAGACATGTTAGTCACTGATTTTATATTGCATGAAATGTACATTATGTGTAACATGTATGGTGAGACAGAAATAAATAAATATGTAAGCTTATAAAACATCCACATCCACTACATTTTGTATTGGTAGAGTAAACAGAAGTGATAGCACCTCAATATATAAAAAATATACCTGTATACAATGCATAATTGCAATTTGCTAATAGCAATGAATTATGGTATTATCACCTTTACAAACAGGCAGATTTCATTTTCACAAATTGGTGCGTAGAAGTCAGACTTTAAATGGTGTTTAAAGTAAAGCAAGCTAACAGAGTAACTTGCAAAAGATGTAGCTATAGACTATTGACACACAATTTGAATAACATATCATGTTTTTATTTGTGAACCATCAATTTCTACATATTTATACAATATAATAATAATTAAACAAAATCATTCTGTACCTAGAAAGTAGGCCTACTCGTGAGTATTTTAAGTAGTGCTCAGTATTTACTCAAGTACACACGCAAAAGTCAATACTTGGTACTTAAATGAATACTCCTTAAGCATCTAATACTCGGTACTTAATTCGAGTACTTAACCCGGTACTCGATCCTTTCTTAGACAGAAGGCAGACGAAATAATTTATATGTAAGGCAACATACAGAAAGGCAATGGTTAAAAGATTTGCATCTTGAAGAACTAATGAATTTTTATCTGTCATTTCTGTCTGACGAGGCATTTATCGAAAGTGTGTCCTTGAATTACAAAGTAGCTCTGCTCTGAAATCAACTGATTTGTGTCAATCTCATGTCAATCAATTTCAATAATCTGAGCTAATAAATTCTGTTTCTTAAAAGTACCGTATATCATCATTATGATTGTTTCCCCCCTATTTTGTACAATGTAATAAAAAGATGTACTTTTGAAAATGAAAGTAAAACTGTGATGACATGCCTTATGTTTTAGAAAATATTAAAGCTAAAAAATACACATACAGACTCCCTAAAAATTGCTACAATAACAGTGGAATTGAGTAAGTAAATTTCTGAAAGATACCATTTTGTATTGCTTTACTCACAATTAACTATACTATCTATGCTCACCAACTTTCCTTTTATTGTGTTTGTAATGGTGAAGTATTGTACTGGTGTTATGAACTATGGCCATACGTAAATATCTGTTTCTTTAACAATGATAATTTACATGCTTAAATATGTGTAAATCGTTACATGCAAAACAACCTTGAATCAGATCAAAGCGACTTCACCCAATTATTTTTACACTAAATCAACCAAATAACAGTTCACTACACCGAAAAGATGTGATTAGGTTACAATATAAAGCAGGGATCAGTTCGTTAAAATGTCTGAAACCTGGTTTTATGTTCATTAATCCCACAATTACTGTACGCCAGTGAGTTAAATATTAGCACAGTAGTCTCTTTGTCTTCTTCTTTACAAACACAGAGTAATCGGTTAAAGCTATTAAAAAGCTATATTTGGAAATGGGTGATCTTAAAAATGTACTTTATTCGCCATGCGCGACAATTCAGATCGGTTCATCAAACAATTGTGTTGCAAGATTTAATAATAAGTCTGGGCAAAATTTAGGTTATCAGGTTTCGTAATTAGTTGGTAAAACATCAATGATTTCTGGGTTGAGTTTTTGAATTCTGTAGTCTGAGATATCATTGTCACCTTGTGTGTGGTTTCAAAGTTTCATGCCGAAGCATACAAGCTATGTACAAGTTTATGGACAACTGCACTTTCATGTCAAAATACGTTCAGAAAATGTTTTGCTACGCTCTCCTCGGACTCGGAAGGATTTTATGTCCACAAGTTTACTAAAAATTTCAAAATACTGGCTATTTAGTGCGGTATAAGTTATACGCTACTGACTATTTGGACTGTAACGACCCATTTTTGCATTTTGTTTTCCGACCATGCAATCGACTTTTTTGGCATGCCGGTACAGTAAAACCGATAACTGATCTAACTGAAGTGCCTAGTACTTCATACACTTCACAAACGGTCATATATCATATAAAATTTGATTGTTATTTTCTCGTTTTAAACAAGCATGTGAGCTGTGTTCTCATGGAATGACCAATGTGTGTATTCATTGTTTGAACTATATTCAAGTAAACTATCTTAAAGGGACATACCCTATAACTGATGTCAAACTAAATAACCCCAAAAACATAAATAATAGAATCTTTGGGAGTATGAAAACTTAACCTAAAAGTTTTAGCTATGCATTCCCAGTCATTATTGATAAATTCAGCGGTTTAAAATACACTGCAGTTCCGTAAACCATTCAGTTATCTATGTAGAGTTGCTGTTGTACAATTAATGGATGGATGCGATTTATTACAGAAAGCCTCTGTAATGATTAATTGTGGTAAAATGAGGCATTTTTCGGCATAGGTTCTTCTTTGAAAATATATTTATTTATCACTTGCGTTCATTGAACACATAATTAATGTTTCGATAATACAATCTGCTAAATGTAGGGATTGCCCCTTTAAAGGGACATACCCTATAACTAATGTCAACTAAATAACCTCCAAAACATCAATAATAGAATCTTTGGAAGTATTATAACTCAACCTAAAAGTTTCAGCTATGCATTCCCAGTCATTATCGATAAAATCAGCGCTTTAAAATATACTGCAGTACCATAAACCATTGAATAATCTATGTAGAGTTGTTGTAAAATTAATGGATGGATGCGATTTATTACAGAAAGCCTCTATATTGATTAATTGTGATCAAATGAGGCATTTTTCGCCATAGGTTCCTGTTTGACATTGTATTTATTTATCAATTTACGTTCATTGAACACATAATCTATGTTTCGAGAATATAATTTGCTATATGTTGGGAGTGCCCCTTTTATCGTAGGTATAAGCGCGTATTTTGTCTTAGTTGTTGGTAAACTTGTTGCATGTGAATATTATTTGGTGTGCTTGTTTGATATTTACGATTTTGTGTATGTGTTGGTTATCACTTAACAAAAGCGGTGCATTTTTATAATTGATATGATAGCTGCAGCTGTTTTGGGTGTTTTGGACTAAATGTTGATGGATACTGTGTTTGATGATGTTCAGATGATAACGTTTTTATTACAAATTTATTGTGTGTAGAAATCCTACACGAAAAATACAACGCATAAATACAAGACAGTACATGCATTTATTAGAAATGCACGTGTGTCTGGTACGAGTAATGAGGTGCGAGTAATGAGGTGCGAGTCATTTATAGATATTACAGTACAAAGAAAAATCAGTACAGTGCTACTTCTAACAGGATTGTCAACATCTGCAAAGAAAAGGATAACGAATTTAATTAAAGGTCCTTGTTATCATCTTGTCAGGGAAAGGAAAACCAATGAATATAAATAGATATCCATAAATGATGCACTTGTTTGTAAATGTCGCAACAATTTAAACTCCACAGAATTACATTGTACTGTAAAGTATGTCTTCCTATTTGAATTCATTGGGAAAGACTACACATTGGGAAAGACTACACATTGGGAAAGACTTCACATTGGGAAAGACTACAATAAAGTTTTATAAGTTGACTAAATTCTCATTAATTCACTTTTTTAAGACAGTACTTTTTTCAAATAAACAATTTAACATATAAAATGATATTTTCTTAATATGCATCTATACAATTGATGTTACGAGTAAGTATATCTGTAAGTCTGGCGTTAAAATCAGCAGGGAGTTAGTCTAGTATAGAAGACCAAACATATTCAAACTCAATCAAAGTCTTGGTGCAGGCATAAACAATTGGAGTGCTACTATTTATTTTGATGGTAGCACAAATGCTCAGAATGTGACAAATTAAAGCAGTTTTTGAATATTCTCTAGACTCTGATACAGCAATACATGTATGTGCAAAGACGTGTAAGTTTAGTCAGTGAAAATGCATAGTGATGATTATATACCTCCAGTATCTTTGGACGGGTCAATGTTAAAGGTATGAACGAATATTCAATATTCCATTTCAACAGTCGGTAAATCATATCAAATGGTGTTGCATAATTGTCTTCAATATTTTTCGTTTCAGGTAATATAAGACTATGTAATGTTTGGCATAAATTTTCTTTAAACGTATTTGGAACAGTGACAAAGTCTTTTCGCTTTTATCATCAAAACAACTGTTTACCCACCTACACAGATAATGATAACATTAGGCTATGCATATGTCAAGAATTAGCTGAAGTTGTGTTTCACAAAGAGCACCATTGACTGAGTTAGTACCATCACAACATTACTTTTTGTCGTAAAATTTTGTTGAACATGACTTCTTAAAGTTATTTAACTGTACCATTTAGGTTCCGTTTCAGGTTGTGGTCATTTGATTGCAATTCCAAATTACTTACTACATTCTTGTTTTAATGTATACGTACGCTTCATGCTTTGAAACATTTCTTATGAGACATTGAAATCAACGTATCAATACTAAAAACATCTTATTTGATAAACTATCACCATAAAAGCTCAATTAAAACTATAGAGATTATCGTCGGCAAAATGCTTTACGACATTGCATGCAATTTAGCATAAAATTGCAGACAACAAAGACAAGGTTGAATACCAAATGTTAAAATTCATTTGCAGTAATAACGCGATGCATCAGAAGGTCATCGTTACGTGGGAGTATATAGAATTATTTGTCGACTGGTACACAATGAAGATGGAAAATATTCAAGATGAATTATAATTAATAAATTTTACACTTAGTCTTATTATTTTCTGTATTGATTTTGTGTTACCAGGTAAAACCCGGGCTAACCAAGGCAATAATTGACGTTAATTAAAATAGAAAAAGACATTCGCACTCTCGCATGTATCCTGTACTGTATTCGAATGTAAACTATCGTCAGTTTATCATCAACAGTGAGTGAGACATTGGCTTGAAAGTCAGGTACGTACATGATGACTCACAAATACTAGTGTAAGATCAATTATTTTGGCTAAGTCTCTGAGTTTATCCGTCCAAGTGAACCTTGGATGGACAGACAGACAGACAAACGACGAGTAAAATCACCAAGCCTCACCGGCGACATGTAAACGAATTTTACAAAAAATGTCATGACGTTACGAATTGAGCATCATTCTATTATGTCTGATCAAGATAAATCTTTATAGAGATAACAAATATCAAGGGAACCCTAAGGTGATATGCTTCATTAGTTTGAATTAATTCATCTTATTTACCTAACTGTGTATGGATGATATTTATGTGGATGTGAAATGTAGGACATAACCTAGGGGAATTGATATAATGATTTAAGAATGATTTATAACAAAAGCTAGTGCTCTTTTTTCAGCTGACGTTTTCAGCAGAACTATTTGCTCTGTCGTTCTATTAATGAAGCTTTTTCACATATAACAGTAATCTCAATTGTAGAATTTTATCTAGAATATCAAACGGAAGTACCATTAGTGACAGTTGAGGAAGTACTCAATCATAGCTTGATATATTCCGGAAATGTCTTAGCTATCAATTTACAGATGGTAAAAATAATCTCTTTTCTTTCATTTTGACTTTCTTCTCATTGCAAGTTTTGATATATATAAGTAACATTTCCATTATACAACGGTGGCAATATAAGTGACAAAATACAAGTTCCTAGTAACATCAATAGAGAAATGACTGACATTTCCATGAATTAGGTCAGTATTCTGTTTCTTATAAGACTTATTTATGCACGAACGATGCCAAAACGACCAGTACATACGAAGAGGAAAAACCTACTTAAAACTTGTCAAACATGATAAGAAAACTGACTGACAGTGTATGTAATACATGTATAATGATTCAAGTTGTGACATTGTCGGGGGAAAAACAAAATGCAGAGCACTGGGTATGTCTGAATCTTTTGACAATAATTGTCTCTTATCAGTAAGCGTTTGAAGCATAATATACTTATAAAATGAGGTAATAAAATGGACTGATGTAGGCTAGTAGCATAACTATGTATCCTGTCGTTTATATTAATGAAGCACCTCACGTCTATAAAGAGTAGTGAAAGTACCAATTTGTGACGTTTTAGGATATAAAAGCTGCTAGCTCTCAGTTGCTGTTGAAAAAAATAAAATTTTCAAAAATGACATACTAACACATAAATATGAAACTTAAGGCTATAAACAACAATAGAAGTAAGTCTAGACAGGAACTTTCCTAAAATCGATTAAAAATGCTGGTTTTACGGCACCGCTACACTATAATGTTTAATTGGAATTTCAAAAGCGTTTGCAACACTTTATTATTTGGGAGGGTATTATTTTAAATCTACATAATTTTACATACGTGACAGGAATTTATACTGGAACATTTTTATATGACTATATGTTCTAAAATATGTTATTTTCATACAGTTTTTACCAAAATCTGAGAGCGAGCAGCTTTAATAACATCCACACCATTCATTTAAGTGTTGTAACATGCTAAGATAATCTTTTTTTCTTCAATCTGGACTTTCTTCTCATATTGCAAGTACTGATACTGTAACATTTTCATTTTATGAAATTTGTAATAAGAATGACAAAATAAAAGTTGGTGACAGCAATACATAAATGCCCAATTACTTATTTCAAGAATTTATCATTGATTTAAATCAGTATTTTGTATCTAATGAATTACATTCGAAATAACAGTTACGTGATATCCTATCTAAAGGGTTATAAACAACAGTTTTAAAACATTCTCTCTAACAACAGGATTACGACATATGATCTACATAGTCGTTGGCTACGGTTCTAAGACATTTCCTTTTGGTAAACTACTTCATGTTAAAGCTTTCGGTGATTTATCTGCAAAGCTTGAACGTTCTGTAAACCAATTATCAGGACGTATGTAGGCCCTTGCGTATTTTTTCTAAACCATTCTTATATGGACAAAATTTGAAGATATTGGCATCTTTATAGGTAGCACAATATTGTGACAGTAATATAACAGTGCTTGAAATTGTTGAAAAGTTTGCTTGAGTTTCTAGACTGCGATCGTATATAATTATGCAAATGATAACAACACATTTGAACTGAAATCACACTTTTGCGTTTGCGGTATTAATTTATTTCACGATTATGCGACGCAATAACGATGCCAATATGCGAAGTAACGACGCCGGTGCGTGAAGTGACTCTGCCAATATGCAAGGTAACGATGCTGATATGCCGAGAAACGATGCCGATGCATGATATGTCGATAAGAATACGTCAAAATACGATGGTGATACGCAATGTGTTTCCTTAATAACTTCGTGCTTTATCCTGTTTATTTAAAAGATGGCCGTATCTCAATTTTAATTGTAAGAACAGTGTTCATTTTTGAACACGAAATATCTGTTTGACCACCCGCATATTAATTACCCAAAGGAAGAACATTTACATAGACACAAATATTTTGGGAAAAAACCTGGACAAAATGTCATTGAGGCAAATCGGGCTTGTAAGATTGTCAATGTATATACTTTTGTACAGTCTCAGCATTGTCGTGTAGGAATATGTTAAGTTATGTTTTGTAACACTGCACTTCCGTGCACTAGTTATAACCCGTGTGTTGCTTTGCGCACATTCATATTTAAATATTTGCGTTAATGTTTACAACCATTAAAGTATGAGACAATAAGTGTGTTAAAACGACTTACACAGCTGTAGAACACTGCATTCGTCTAAATAAAAGTTATGTGGCAATACACATGTAAAGACATCACTGGACTATAAAATAAGTCAGACAATACATAGAAAAGTGGAGTTAAAATATTTGCAATGTTTGAGACCTAATTGATGTTCCATTTGCCATTTTTGTCTGACGCAACATTTATCTGAATTATATCTTTGAACTAAGACGACATCATCTGGTTCTTGTCAATCCCATGTCATTATAATATTGTAATCTGTACTAATGAATTCTATGTCTTAAAGTACAGTGTCTGCCTTTCTTTCTCGTAATGTCGCTGTTTCCCCAAACTAGAAAATTGCATTGTCGTGATATTGTAAGATTGCGTCGTAGGGTAATTACATAGGTGCTGTACTAAAATGAAATATAAACATGTTAATGCTTGGGAAATTGTAGTGTACAGCAAATAGAAATATGGAAATGGATCATCTTTAAAATTGTTTTTCCCCTATTATTCTTAATATGAGAATGAACTTATCGCAATGAAAAGAAAAATGGGATAAATCTTTATGTATTGGATCTCAAAGTTGAAGTGAATTTTGAGCAAATGGTTAAAAAAAGTTATCTACAGTAGCGTGCATTCATTTATAAAATGTTTTTTTTTTCGTATTTACGGCTGGCATTTTTTTAGACAGAGAAGTTTTTGTGTGCAATTGTAGTCTTGTCAACCGCACTTGTCAACCGTATTTCAGTCATTTTTGCAAGAAGACATTTTGATATTTACATAAACATCGTACCTGGAAAAGATAGGTCAAATATACAGTCTGATTTATATCATTTATCAATGAAACGATCACAGTATGAACACGATCGAAAACGTTTGATGTCATTGTCATAATGACGTTATATATACTAACAAAAGAAAGGTTAATGTTGAAGTAGAAGGTCTTTAAATAAATCAGATCATTATACCAACCTGTTTCTGACGGCTCTTCAAAATATCAAGTAGAGATGATAATTGCTCTCTCTAAATCGAAAGAGATCCTATGAAACAGCTTTGAAAAAATACTTCAACTGTTCCTGTTCTGATTGACTGGTCGAAAGAGAAAGCCAAAAACCAGCTTATTCAGCTGCGTCGCAAAAACTACAAATATGTCGAAAATGTTACTGAGCTAGGTATAACGGCAATAATGGAATTTCAAAAGCCTTTTAAAGGTCCACTACTAAGCGAAAATTAAGTGACAGTCATTTCAATGCCAATTACATTACCTTATGCAAGACACTAAATAATGAAGATTGGCAGGTTAAAATTTACAGAAAGTGTTTGGAACACGAAGAAAAGTATGTGTATTATGTTGAAATCTCAATGATTTGACAAAATGACTACCCAGGTCTTTTTAACTTTCTTCATAATGCATAGAAAAATAAGTGTACATGTACTGTGGTTTATTTAGAATTTCTACATACCAACTTTCATTTTTTATTAAAAATAACTGATTTCTGTGTATTTTAAAGTATATTTGAACTTTCGCTTTCCTTAGTATTGGACCTTTAACGCTTTACTCATTATAACAAGAGAGCCAGTATGACACAATATCGCTCACCCAATGTCAACAACAGCAGAATGGATATTTTTAACCTAATTTGAACACTATTTTTAAAGATCCACTACATTATGCTATATTCCAAATAACTAAGCTCTAGGTCTTGTGGTTCTAGACAAGAAGTGTTTTGAAAACTTATTTAAATAATCATAGAAGAGTTCCACTATGCAATACTACATACTAAGTATCTAAGCTCTAGGTTGATGTTCGAGAGAAGAAGATTTTAAAGTTTTCCCTTAATAAACATAATATAGACGCAAATGACCCCCAAGGCAGGGTCAGTTTTGACCCGGGGGTCACAATTTGAAGAGTCATGGTAGAGGTCAACTACGCTAGAGCTGGAAATGCTTTACACGACTTTATAAGAGAACCCTTTTATGGTATACAATGTAATTCGTTCTACAATATGTTGATTGCAGACAGTGCGAATGGCCTTGTTTTATACCAAAAAGAGAGTGTCAGGATTAGACAAGAATATTTATGTCTTTTTTTAACATTTTCAGAACTATAATAATGTATGTCAGCTAAAGCTAGATGTCGACGTTTTTTTTCTAATAAAAATAAATGGCATCAAATATGTTTTAAAATTTCAGGAGATCTTAAATGTAAAACAACCTTACTTCAGATCATGGCGACTTTTTCCAATTCTTTTACAGTACATCAACCAATCATGTTGAAGTATGTGACCAGGTCACAATGTTATTCGAAGATTGGTTCGTTAAATGTCTGAAACTTTGTTTTATTTGCATGATTAATCCTACGATTACTGTTCGACAGTATGTTAAATACTGGCACATTTATTTTCCTTATTTTCTTATTTACAAGCACAAAGTAATCGGTTCATGTAATTTGAAAGCTATTTTTGGAAATGTGTAATATAAAGCATTTACTTTATTTGCGAAACGTACGGTGCCAGTGAAGTGACATGTGACACATTTTTTTTAGTTCGTAATTACGAAATACATTTCGTATAAACGAAATCAGATTTCGTAAAAACGAAATGTTATTTCGTAAAAACGAAATGAAATTTCGTAAAAACGAAATCTTATTTCGTAAAAACGAAATCTTATTTCGTAAAAACGAAATGTTTTGCGTAATTACGAAACAAGATTTCGTTTTTACGAAATAAGATTTCGATTTTACGAAATATATTTATTTCGTTTTTACGAAATGTATTTCGTAATTACGAAATGTTATTTCGTTTTTACGAAATGTTATTTCGTTTTTACGAAATCTCATTTCGTAATTACGAAATACATTTCGTAAAAACGAAATAAGATTTCGTTTAAACGAAATAGCATTTCGTTTAAACGAAATAAATACATTGCGGTAAAACGAAATGTTATTTCGTAAAAACGAAATGTTATTTCGTAAAAACGAAATGTTATTTCGTTCGTTTTTACGAAATAACATTTTGTTTTTACGAAATGTATTTCGTAATTACGAAATAAAAAAAAGTATCACATGTCACTTCACGGGCACTACGGCGCCCGTGAAGTGACATGTGACACGTAAAAACGAAATGTTATTTCGTAAAAACGAAATGTTATTTCGTAAAAACGAAATGTATTTCGTATTTACGAAATTTTACGAAATAACATTTCGTTTTTACGAAATAACATTTCGTTTTTACGAAATAACATTTCGATTTTACGAAATATATTTAATTCGTTTTTACGAAATCTTATTTCGTTTTTACGAAATGTATTTCGTAATTACGAAATGTTATTTCGTTTTTACGAAATCTTATTTCGTTTTTACGAAATGTTATTTCGTTTTTACGAAATAATAATTCGTTTTTACGAAATAACATTTCGTTTTTACGAAATGTATTTCGTAATTACGAAATAAAAAAAAAGTATCACATGTCACTTCACGGGCACCCGTGAAGTGACATGCGACACTTTTTTTTAATTTCGTAATCACAAAATACATTTCGTATAAACGAAACAAGATTTCGTAAAAACGAAATAAGATTTCGTAAAAACGAAATGTTATTTCGTAAAAACGAAATCTTATTTCGTAAAAACGAAATCTTATTTCGTAAAAACGAAAATGTTATTTCGTTTTTACGAAATCTTATTTCGTTTTTACGAAATAACATTTTGTTTTTACGAAATGTATTTCGTAATTACGAAATAAAAAAAAAGTATCACATGTCACTTCACGGGCACTACGAAATACATTTCGTAAAAACGAAATAAAATTTCGTAAAAACGAAATAACATTTCGTAAAAACGAAATAACATTTCGTTTAAACGAAATAAATACATTGCGGTAAAACAAAATCTTATTTCGTAAAAACGAAATCTTATTTCGTAAAAACGAAATGTTATTTCGTAATTACGAAATAAGATTTCGTTTTTACGAAATAACATTTCGTTTTTACGAAATAACATTTCGTAAAAACATTTCGTTTTTACGAAAAAAAAAGTATCACATGTCACTTCACGGGCGCCGTACGGGCACCGTAGAAACGTGACAATCATACAAATTAAGTCAAATATTGTGTAGCAAGATTAAATAATGCGTCTGACAAAAATAGAATTTAAGGTTTCTTAGCACATCGATAACTTTTTGACGGTGAGTTTAATTCTAATGTCAGATGCCACTGCTGCTTCCACGTGGTCTCTGAGATAGTGCACGGTACGTATTTTAAGTGAAACACCGTACCAGTCGAACATTTCGACATTATTTTTGTTTAACCTTGGAGTTAGACGAAGTAGTGTTGGAATGTTTCTTTCGCTGGATTAAATTCATATTTCGAAGGCAGATGAAATACTAAACAATACAAGTAAAATTAGGTGTTTAACACCATAATTATACATTTCACAGACGTTATTTCATCATATTAAATTAATTGTCGTTTCAACAAGCGTCCTCTAGTGATGTGTTATGTACATTATCATAAGATATAGTAACGTCTTTATTTTATTTCTTTGGGAAGAGGGACTCATATGAACTGTAGGAAACTGCCAGCGCCCTAAAATAAAGAAGCATGTCCGATAGCGTTAGTATACATACGTGCTTTGCAGTCACAAAACGTTTAATAGGTGCTAAATTGTTTGTGACCGCATGAGTATTGTTGTGCTCCATATAATTACACACCAACGTTATTTGAACAATAATTGTGAGACTTACAGGTAGGTATTAACGTAAGATTCATGGCTTTGACACATGGGCAATATTCTTTTGATATCTTGAAATCGACATATCCTCAAAGTACACATAGTAGCAATCAGGTAAATCAAAATCAAAATGTTTTAGGACATTGCATGTAAATTTATGACAGTACGGTAGAATAATGAAAATATGCATAAAGTTCGCCGCTCAGGAAGTATATGCGTTAACATTTATTTTCGATCATAAAATCCAACTTCATAAAAGAAAACTCTTGATAATATTTGTATTTTTTAAAGGTTTGTATTTATAACCTACTAGACTATTTACTGTAAATGAAATAGAGAGCAAAAGTAATAATTGTTTTATTATTTGTCTTATTTCAACTGACGCTGGTAACATTACGATTTACTGATGAAACACTTTACATTTAATAGTTGTTTTAGATTTATTTTATGGCACATTGTAGTGAATCTACAATTGTGCCTGATGATTGTATGAACGCGTGCACAAATAATTTAGTTAATTAAATCATTATTTTAAAGCCATATCAAGTCATTTTTATTTAATTACTTATATATATTGCCTTTTCCGGCATTTAAAGGGTTTTAAACCTTAGGACTATATATATATATATATCAAGACTATCCAAGAAAAGCACCATTGTGACAAATGAGGATATTGACCCCACCATATACTTCCTAAGGCCTCAGGCTTAGCATGAGTTATTCCAAAAAAAAAAAAAAATGCTGGATAACGAAGTCTGAAAATTAATAAGAAATAGGCGCATATTTTACATTTCACTTGCTTCTCATTTCAGGTAATTGCTTGGGTATAACACATCTCAGACATTTCTGTCTGATAACAGTCGCACTGTGAGTGACAAATTAAAAGTTCTCAATAGTAGAAGCAGATAAATAGCCAATACATCTACTGCCAGGGGTTGTTGACACGTGGTTGGGGCGGGAGTGGGGATTATCTCCCACTGCTCAGCTATATATAACAAAAGTAATAAATAATGATTATGTTGAAAGTTTGTCTCAAAAAGAAGAATGTTATTAAACTTATAGGCACTTAAATACTATGAAACCATATGAACAGGCTGTTGTGTGCGTTAACAAATTAGGGTTAATTCATATACGTTAGAACTGTATCTTTATAATGCAAGAAAATTCCCCATAAATAAAAATGTATTTTGCTTATTTAGACATTTACTCAAATCATAGTGCGACTGCGTGATGTAACTGAACATGATTTACACTATACATCCAACGTTTTTACAGGACTAGATGAAAAACTAAACTCCTAATTGAATATTTTCTGCCTGAGGAAGACATACCAGGGATCTGCCACACTGCAGTATACAGAGGTCAGTCTCGACTTGTATTCAAGTTTTGTTACATAAAGCCGCTTTAGTCAAATATGAAGTTCTTCATCAGAAGGAAGGAAAGAAATGTTCACTTCTTTACAAAAACTGAATGCATGAAATATACCACGTGCCCTTTCCTTGTAATTTCATTGCAAATGACATAAATTGATCTATATTCTCGTACACACACATACACCATCCATCCCGAAATGGAATTGAGGAGGATTAAATCAAAATAACGAACCATATCATCTGAGGATTCCCTTGATACCTCCTATCTCAAGAAAGATTGATCTTGGTTAAAGATCAGCTCGACACTAGATTTGTAACGTCGCAACATTTCATCTTATTGGCGTATAATTTAATGTTTGCTTTTAAGTTGATATTTGTTCCATAATTCTTCCTTTCAATTGATATTTATTCACTCGCAAATAATGTATAACAACATATGTTCAATGATAATTCTTTTTATGACCTAAAATGTTTAATTCTTCCTCCTTATTGTAAATGGAAACTCTGATACTTACAGTGGCTTAGATCTGGATATGTTAAAATGAGGTCTCTAGCTTATAAAAGGGAACCTCTTGATAGATGATCCTCAGAATGCTCTAAAGTAGGACTTTTTGCAACCGCACATATGTTTACAGACAAATGTATAGATTCATGAATTGGCTAAACAATGACTCTCAGATGGAGGTATTATCAGCATAACTCCTTGGAATTAGGTCTTTCTGTCGATAGTTAACGCGGATGTCTAATAGCATTAGAACATGTCTTGAGACAAATACCAATTGCCATTCTATTTGATGTAATTTGTGGGTATATTAAGTAGCTAACGATTTGAAAAGCTGTTTACCAACTATTATGAATAATGAATCATTATATAGACAAAAGCCTGCATAAAAGGTCATATCAATATTTACCCTTCTCAGCAGATTACTAAAATTATCATTATGACTATAATTATCATTAATAGTTTATGCAATAATTTTAAATAATTAAATGCACAATCTTCTTCAAATCTTGCACTTGGCTGCCATGCTAAATTTGTTTACTATAGTGTTGGTGTAGCAGAAATATGTTTTCTGTTTTCTATGAGACTTTGTGGCGCAAGACATGACATGCAAACCAAAAATGATCTTTACGTTTCTCTTATGACCAGTATGTGTATAAAACTATACAATCCGTATGGGCAAAGTCAAATATCACTCGCAACACTAAACTTTTAGTGATAAATACAAACAAGTGAAATGCATCGTGTAATCAAGACGGATACATTTCATTATATCAAGTAACACATCTGAACCAAACATCATCATTAGAATTCGTTTCATTTTCGTCACCTTTTTAGTCGTTTAAATTCAAACTTTTTATCTAAACAAATAATGCCAATATCATAATTGTGTTAGTAGGTTACGAAACATAGATCAGTTCTTAATTGGTAACGTTTTGACCAAGTGCGTAACTCGTGCAATCCATACCGACAAAATTAGGTTGGGTTTACATAAAATTGAAGGTGCAAATTGTATCGCCGTTGATCTTTCCTTGTTGCCTGGGTTTTGCTGTTGTTGTTTTTTGGGGGATATTAAGTGCTGTACAAACTTGTTCAGCGTGGTTCGTGTTACATTGTCAGTACTTTTCTTACCACATTTGCAGACAATTTGCAAAATTATATGTATGTGTAGGTGTTCAGAAAACAGTGAATTTCTGACTGCAAAATATTATAGTTTTTTTCCAAGTCATGTGTGAAATATAATATGGCAGGAGAATTGAATTCGGTCTCGAATATCGTTTAAGGTTGCAATTAATTGTTTAAAAAAAAATAGAAATGTGTAGCCCCCCCCCTCCCCCGCTCCAAAAAAATAAAAATAAAATAATAATGTGTTCTAACATGTATTTGCGTATTTGCAATAATGAATTCGTCGTTGTTATTTTTTTACCAACAACAACAACAATACCTTTATTGCAAATCATCATTTACATGACTTTGGCAACGAACAAAATAAATACAAATACATTCAATATATGTTACATGCGTAGTGTATTTTAACAATTTTATTGGAATAAAGAAATACGGACATTTTCTAAGATGTATAAACACATTACGCTGCCTCTGGTTGAATCGAGTAGGTATGGTCACTGACTTTCAATCGCTTAACTTCTAACAGATATCTGACTTTTGGTTCGAGTCCCTCTACTGACCTGATTATTGTGAGAAGTGTCTTACGGAAAATGGTAAAGTTGAACTTATATAGTAAATATGCTACTCATATAGTAGCATTGAAAACAAGTTAACCTAATTGTGTTTTTACTAGAAATTAATTGTGTAGTTATAAAGGTAAATTGAAAAACTAGACGTATTTGTAAGGGACTCCATTTTCTTTAATTCATCAGCCCGTAGATACTAACACCTTTTTTGAGTCAAACTATCTGCATGATTGTTATTTGGATCATGCTTACTTGACGCCGTAAATGACAATTCTTAACTTTTATGTAAAGCGGTCGATCTGCAGGGTCTTATCTTTCTCTCTAAATGTTACCTTTTAGTATGATTCATTTAGAGGTACCGAAATCTTTGAAACCTGATTGAATTAAAGTTAACATAACAAGTACAGGGAAACGTCGATAGCATACACAGGTCATTGCTTTAAATAACTCGTTTCTGTGATTACAGCCTTTTCGGAAGAATGTTTATAACACGTCATATGTATAAAATCAGCCGCCAGTTATTGATAATAATGGATACTTTATAACATACTCAATAGGACAACACGTTCAAATGATCGACTTTTACACATTTAAAAATAAGACCCAATGGAAACTTTGTATATTTTAAAGGCGAATTCGTGTCCGCAACTTGACAAAGCAACATTATACCTTACAGTTTATATCGCGATAACAAACTGCTTGGTCGCATTAAAGATAATTGAACATTTAGTAGTTTAATTCACTTGTAATGGCTTGTAATGAGAACACGTTGTCAATGTTTTAACTAGAAGGGGTTTTCTCAGGACATTGGGAATCTTAAACTTTAGCCTTTATCCATTACGTCTACCCAATACCTTTACTCACTGGTGTATGTCTTGCTATGGGTTTATTATGAGAGGCAGTGTTAAAAAGATATTTTTAACAACATTAACACCTTTTGTCTTCCAGTCTAACTAGGAAGTTGTACATGAAGCAACTTTTGTGCCTCTTGTGAATATCAAAGATTAGCCTGCTAGTTTCACTGCAGTATGGTTTTTTAGGGAGAGTGTTCATATAGATCTACTAAGCAAATATAAACATTGAATATTTCTTTATTTTACGGAACAAAAGAATGACAAAACAACGAATAATAAAATGTCATTTGTTGACGTGGCCGAATCGGAACAAAGACCTAACGACAAACTATACATTTCGTTCTGATCTTTTTGGCGAGGGTAACATAACAACAGCACAAAATAAAGTGCCAGATGAAAAAGGGCAAAATATATTTTAAGTGTAAGTGCTTCAGTAATACAAACGCCAGCTTAGTCAATAAATGAAACAAATATTACCTAAAACAAAACCGTACCAGTTGATCCATACTTTATATCGTTGGCAGTGATACCTGAGCCATTATGTCCGTCCCTTGTGTAATGTCAAATCATCAAATTGTACCATCTAGCTACTGTGTAGGGAGTGGAATCTGTAATTATTGGATCGTATACCTTTAACGTTCCCTTGATAACTGGTATCGTAAGAAAGATTAATGTTGGTCAGAAATAAGATTGATACTTTATCTGTAATGTCTAGACATCTTGATTTGTGATTTAGGTTTCTGTATCTTCTGTGAAGCTGGCTGGCAAGTTTTGGGTTAGAAAGTTTATTGTTACTCAGTTTTATAATAGTTCTACAGTGTTATTTATAAACACTTAACTAAAGTCTGTCGCATCCCACTTTGGGACCTCAGCAATCGAGGTCTCAAAATTTGGTAGGACAGACTTTAATGACAAATTTAACAATGGTAACATTACAAAGGGATTAGGCTATGAGTTATTCCAACATCAGTGAACGGTCCACTTCGTTATTATTGCTAATTGTATATACATGTACATGAGTTTTATACTTTTTCAATCAGTTTCCTTTGTTGTCAAAACATGTGGATTTCTTAGTCACATTATTCCTCATACTCCTACGAAACGTGTACCTTGTCGTACATGACGATTTTACAGCAAATGATCTTTGACATGTGTTATTCCATCCCTTTTGTCACGCTCTACAATGTAATATAAAATTGCATGCAATGTCTTAATACATTTTGCTGGTGATTATTAATGGTGCACCCATTATACCTAAAGTCAAACAGTTTGACGTGCTATTTCGAACTTATGAAATTTCTGAAAAATGATATATTGATTTCAAGATCTTATCTGAACTTGTTCTTACAGTTTTTGTTTAACATAGAGCGTTGCAGTAGTATACAAACTGATAATGTCATTTAGGATTACAGTGTAGGTATATATTTATATATAGTAATTTGTATATATTATACAAACAAGTGCATCATCCTTTAGGCAAAACTATTTTACTTTTCTCTAGACGAATAAAACAGCATATTTAATAAAATTTAAGATTCTGTTCTTGTCAAATATTGAAAAAATCCTAACTCTTTCCTTTGACAACTTGCCTAACAACATACTAAGGTGACTTATAAAACGTACTAATATATTACACAATGCACTCTATTACTCGCTTCAGTGACGAGAGTATCCATTATAATTACATATATTATACGGGTGTTTAAAAAGTAATCCCCAAACAACCGACCAATGCACTCTCAAAGAAAAACAGATGAGGCATACTCTGTATAACAAGATACGAGGTATTACGACAAAGATAATGGAACGACTTCTAAAAACACAAAAAAACGTCGAAAGAAGATGTGAAGGTATAACTTAGACTGAAGGAGATATTAAACTTTCATTGAATTCTACTTAAAACAACGATATCCAATTAGCTGTCACAGATACATGTACTAGTATTTCACGGACGAAAATAAAGGCTTCTACTGTGACCGTATCCCTGTGTGGCATTGCAAAGGAAATTTGGTACATGTAGGGACAAAGTCCAATATATCTATATTGAAAACTACTATTCATTTGGGTTAGGCGATGGAGACATTACATCAGAGACAGGATTCATCTAAATAATGAAGGAACATGTGCACTTTTAGGCAATATCAACAAAACTTTGAATATTGTTCATTGCAGAGACCGCATTCAACACCTGTTATGAATTTTGAAGATCAGTATAATTTTAGTATGTAAGGAATGTCTTGATTTTCATTGTAAATGTCTTCTTTCTCAAGAAAATAATACAAATCGCATCAAAACTTTATATACATTGTACATCCATATGTCCAACGTTTTGTTTTCTCAAGTGTTAACAAAGTTATATTTTATTGCAGTAGAGTACTTATGAAATTATCATGTAATATTCCAATACCGTAGTTGTTCTTTGGAGGTTTAGAGATTCAGTTGGAATACGGAGAATAAGTGTTTAGACATAAAATTCATAAGCCTACAATATTGTATCATAAAGAAATTGAATTGACACGTTTCAGCTTATATCGACGAGTTTCAAAGACGTAATTCTGATACATGTTGTGTCAGACAGAGATGACAAGTGGAACATTTATAACGTGTATATATTATATGTTTTGAGAGTGAACCAAATCTGTAACGTCTGCGTCGTTTGAACACATTTGTCGTCTCTTAGTGCAAAGTCTAGATATTAAATTGTAAGAAATGTAGCTCCCAAAATACTAATGAATGTATGTTAAACCATACACAGAATTGCCACGCAAAGTTTTACAAAAATAGACACTATATGACATAAAAGAACAATTGACAATTTTTAGGAATACTGGGGCACCCCCTGGAAAGGGCCAGAAAAAAAAACACCCCTGGGAAAAAAAAACCCTTTTTTGGCCCCCCCCCCCCCCCCCCCCCCCCCCACCGATGCCCCCCCCCCCCCTAAGTCAGATTAATGAAAAATGTAGCTCCAACAAGAGTGTATTTAAACCATAGACAGTGGCAAAGTGCATTTTTAACGTTTATTTATTCTCCCGTGATTTCTCACTTTTTAATTTATTTATGTGACACAATACGGAATACATGTACGAACGTTGATAACCTTAAAAGCTGGTTTGCGCATGTTGTCAACTTTTGTCTACGAGACTTCTGTAGGATCATATCCATATCATAACATCTATCAACAAAGACAATCTTTTTTACCCGATAAGCTGTTTCCGACTACATTTACTTATCTGATTTTAAATATATGGCGATTGTCTAAATGGAGATTGCCATTGTTATTACACTGTGTATTGCCACTGTTCCAACAAAGTATTAAGTGAGAAAGCCATTACGTAACTTCATTATTACCGCAAGGTAACATTTACTTATAATTTGCATTATACCCTACGCGATTGCAGTATGAACACTAAGGTAATATGTTTTTATCTTCTAAAGCGATTTTATTTTACAAATTAGCCCTTATAAATGAACAATAAAGGAATCCTTACATAACATTGAAGGGGTAAACGACATCTTCCTTTCATACAGAAGAAAACCTTAAACACCAACAAACAGAAAAATGAGGTCTTCCAATTATGAGAAAAGTACACGCTGTAGTTTTAATATTGATGTTTCTAAAATGTAAAGGGCATCTCGTACACAAACACCTAGATACACATCAACGCAAATAAAATGATAGGTTGAATCGCCAGACATACCACGATGGATCTACCCAAAACTGTTGAATTTTTCTTAAGTGACATATAATGCATGAAATAGTGTCAGACAACACGTTCTCATTTTTTTTTCTCTCGCAAAAATAGATAATTGTTTGTCTAGATATGATTGCGTCTGTGTACTCCATGCCAGTGAACAATTGTCTGGCTTAATTAGAAAGGTCTGATTGCATTACAAGATACATGCGTCTACTAGGACAATCAGTTTCACTGGATTTACAGGATATTTAAACAAAGCTAGAGGTTAACATATTTTGCCACATGAGTTGCATATTGACGAGTTTTGAAAATGTCAGACTGAACGATGAACAGTCAAAACTTAACAAATGTCTATGTTAAAACAGAAGATATTTTTTTCTATTTTCCATAATGTGGTTTTAGAATAAAACAATTTTAGATTTTTTAAAAAGCGTAAAATATTGTCATGTAGGTTGTGTAATGTTTAGGATCACAGACAAGTGCCGCAATGGTGCTGAGCTCCAGAATTCTACGATAGCATACCTTGTGAAAAGTGTGTTACATTAAATGTATTAACAAGCACAAAACTCACCGTTTGTTTAATGATCGAATACAATTTTTGTAATATGAACTGTTGTTTCATTAACTGCAACGTAGATGCCGTTTTCACATATTTAGTGGAGAATTACGGTCAGTACATCAAGTCAATTGACCTTTAGAACTTGCAGTGTTGTGGAAACCTTTAACATTTAGTAGGTTAATCCGCTATGTCATACACGCTTCTTGATGACTGTTTTGACTGGTAGGGTTTGGCGTCAGACAATTAGAATCTGAAACTATCAATACGTTACATTTACCAGTAATATGAATTGAAAGGGTCAGTCTGTATTTGTATATATAATGAAAGAAGACATCTAGCTAGATGATAAATATATTTCATTACAACTCCAAGCAAAATACTTCAGCTTTTTTTCTAACAGGGCTCGACCACTTACATTTTTGGCAGCAAAGAGAGTTAACTGAGTAAGAAATAGTAAGTGTAAGGACTGAATGCCAGTCTAGAAGACATCATGACAAAAAGTTTATGTAAACTAATTAAAACAATGATATTATATCTTCTCTTTATCCGCGTCCACGGTCTTTTGTATCACCCCTGTTACAGCAAAAACGGAAGCTGTATTTTCCATGTCCTTGTTCCTGCCATGTAACTTCCTCTCCAATTCACATACGTTTTCTTGACTTTTCATTCATTGAGTATTACTAATTCATTTGATTTATAAAGTATCCTACTATTACAGGAGACATTCAGGGTAACTATGTATTGTTGTATATCTGGAATGATTAGGAATTTCAGGATGGTTATCGAACTTGCACCGCATCTGCTGCTAATTACTAATTAATTTGAGCTAATAGATTTGCCTTTTAACTTTAAATGTATATGTGGCCATGAAGTAAATAGCTCAGACACGTGGAAGATTTTCATTTGTTTTTTACCACTTACCGGATAAACAACTATTTAGTTTTTGCAATGTTCTCACGATATGTAACATCAATTGGAATTTCTTGTTTGTTTATGCAAAAATATTTCCCGTTTTTGTATACATTAATACATATTCAGTCAAAGCGGTTTTGGAGATGCTGTGTTTTTGGTACGTGGCATTCCCTGTTTGATATTATTTTTGTTTTTATTTTTGTTATACAATATTTGACATGTATAACAATATAAAATGGCTACGGAGATGGGAAATCCTCGAAGTTTAAGATGCCAAATGTCTACGGACAAAACACAAGGTTTGCATGATTTTACACTTTAAAGAGACCAATCGTCTGGGCAAAACATCAAAATACTTGTTAGTTATAAAACAATGTAGTCGCTATCAAGACATCAAGAAGGCATTATAGTAATAAATATGTTCAAAATGTGTCTATACTGCACTTAATGCAACGACGTATATTACAGGGCTATCTCATAAATGGAGTGCTTATTTACTACATCGACATTGATCAGTTTCACAATAAACCTTTTTTTATGCCTCCAAAGCCTCGTTACATCAAATGCTACATTGAAAGGTAATATTCTGCGTGCATGTTTGCCGTCTGTCTGAAGATGTTGTAGCTCAGTGCCACATGAAGTGTAGCATAAACACCAAAACCTCTATATTTTCTTATGAAACTCACCCACTTAATGTTTCATTTTGATCCACGCGGCCAAAATAGATGTAAACAATGCTATTTATGGTGTAATGCTATATAATATTTTGTGATGTACAGTTTAAAAATAATTATAGTGTCTGCAATTTTACATATGTCATTAATCACCGATAAACTTTAACATCACGTACAATTTTCACTTATTGACGACAGATTAGTTTGGTAACGTGTTGACGTAAAAAATTTGTAAACAAATTCTGGTGTTTACAACTGTCACAGAAAATTCGGTAAAAAAATGCAGTTGCTTTACTGTGATATATAAATAAATCCAAAATGGCACGAATAAACACCTGATCCCACCTTTGAATAAGCTTTAAAAATATGTTTCGTTTGATATTATTACTAAGCTTGAGTACCAAGCTTGTGGTAGGAGCAAGGATAATGCAAGTAGATCGAAACTATGACAGTAAAAGTAAGGGAATTTAGCATAAACACCTTGCCTGTTTATTTTGCCATTTAAGTATATAAATCATCAACTGGTGATTCAATTTAAAGTTATGCGAACAAACTTCTGCAATGTCAGTGTAGGACAGATTATCAAAAATACTATGCAAAATGCTTGTTAAAATATTGTCTCAACACAATAGAACTATAACGAGTTAGTAATAGGAGAAAATATCGGAGCGCTATGGCCAAAGACTTTAAGCAAGAAAAGTCACAATCAATGGTATTGCTCAATTGCCACCAACGTAATATTTTCAATATTATTTATATATTTTCTCCTGCATGTTTTATTTTACATCCGTTTTTGCATAATTTTGATCGTAAAAATGCTAAACGAACGTTGAAAAAGTATACAATAACCCATAAAAACTGAACAAAAATAGTTCGTCAAGATCAAGATTAGCACATCAATCAAATATTTTTAAGCACGAGCACGTGATATTCGTTAAAAAGTACCACCTATTTTATTCATTTATTTAGGGAAATTGATTGACTCTGTGAATGTTTTATTTTTTTATTTTATTCACGTCTTCCACCGAATCTTGCAGGCTGAAAGATATAGAATATAATGAAAGGTATTATATAAGGATTGTGTAAGCAGACATTTTGGCAGTGTATTCATTTCACGCACGCATTATTGCCAAACGTCTGCAAAACGTCTTCGCAAGTGATTATATACAGACACATTCTGACAACGTAACACAGTAGTAGACGTAACAGTAAGTTTTCTCATCTAACTCAGATCCCAAGGGCAAGTTTTTATTTTCAGAACTAAGTGTTTCTATAAAGTTGTCTGGAACACAAAGTCAAGCAAAGGTTAAGTGTTTATTTATTTCACCAAACAAATCTCTGTAGGAAAATATTACAGAAATATAATGGTATGCATACTCTAATTTGATGACACCAAATGTCTAGTAGGGATATATAGAGGATAATTGTTGGTTTCAATGTAACATCACGTTATAATTTCACCGAGTGGGCACCAAAAGTGATATTTTCATGAGTGGCGTAGTTGGTCACTCCCGACACAATGCCTAGATGAACTGTTCGCCTGTACGAAACTTCAGTATTTAACGGGCATATCAAAACAAAAAAGAAACACCCCTCATTAGACACCCGAATCTGGGTGAGCTTACTAAATTTAACTTTCAGGAATTTTAGAGCTTCATCATTGTGTTGCTCATATCCGCTACGAGGAGGCAGCTACGTTGCGCTATGATGCTGGAAATGATTTAAATAAGAAGTAAATTTGACATGACAAGAAATATTTTATTTAAACCTCTCTCATGTCTACTGTCTGACTTTTTTTCTCCAGTTTAGTACATAAAATTAAATTGACATTACCGTTTAAATTTATACTATTAACTTACTATTGTCAATTAATAACTGAATATCACCAAAAAAATGTGAACACAGTTAAGTAAACCTCTAATCACTGGAATACGCTATCTTCTTAATAATAATGCCCGTTGCAGTTCCATTGATTTATATAGCTTCTATATACTCACTATAATTCGTTGTAATGTGACAGGAATTGTGACAAACTTGAATCCTTTGGCACAAGCAACCAATAAAATCTTTGATTAAAACACTTAACTTGCCTACGCAAATTAAACAAAACGTATGTTAAACCTAATAATAGGTTGTGGAGGCAGTGAGATTTAAAGCAATGGACCATCCTCGGTACCCAGGTTGATCATACATTTCATGAATACACTGGTATATTCCGTAATAGACCGTAGGTTCCAACGATGCAATGAACCTACAAGTGATCAACATTTAAATATATATCTGAGTGTCTTTAAATAATGTTTGAAGGCGAGAATATCGACAACTTGAACTCACCAAGTACTAGAAGACAGTCACCACTTAATTAGCAATATTGATGATAAGCGGACGTTTGTTTCAATCAATTTTTTGGGGTGTAAACTTATTTCTATTTATACCTCACAGAGATAATTACTCACTTCGAGTAAGTTTAAGTAACACATGTGGTTATAATTCTTCAGTTTAAATGTACTGAAACGTGTTATTTCGGTGTATAAAACAGCTCGATGAGTACTGCGATACTCCAACAACTGATCTGTAACAATATTTAAATTCGTCTTTATTTCGTACAGCTTTATGTTATCTCTGGAAATTTCATTTTTATAAAGCACTCATAGTCAGCTCGGAGCCGCTTATATAGTCGATTTGGTGAGATTACTGGCTGGCTATGTTAGCTATAAGAATTTCATACCGGTTTAAGACTTGATTTCTGCTATCTTCTCTGACATTCAACGTGCCAAGCCAATATCTAATATGGCTCATTCTTAGAATATTAATATATGTGTCTGTCTCATGTTTTTCTGTCTTGACACACATTGCTTTCAGTGTCATTTTTGACAAATATAGAGTAAAGATAAAATGTTCCGCTTGTTTCGACCTTTAGAACGAAATTTCATCTGCTGTTTTCTATTACAAACTTTAATCCTGTATGCAGTTTTACGAAATGTACGTAAACACCTTTATCACTGTCATTCTATTATTAATGTACACTTTAATAACTGTGAGAACAGAAACATTATCCGAATCTCCGCGGTAAACTCTGTTTTAAAACTAATACTTTGCCACATTAGTGTACCTTTTATCATTACAATTAACAGCATTCTGTGGCCATTACCTCCAAATGATGTTGGTTATTACCGATCATAAATAACAACTTTAAAATCGAAGATTTCCCAATGGCATCATTTTGTTCTAAAATCACTGTCATCAATTTGCATCTTAAAATTGGCATTAAATATCTTCAAATTATCTATTGATAATTAAAAAGCTAACAATAATGATGATAATAATCTCAGATATCCGCTTCATGAAATGTTCTTGCAAAAGAGAAGCGAAACAATGCAATTTACGGGAAATGTGTCGTAGATGGGTACACATTTCTTAGATTGTTGTTGATGCACAAAGCTATTGTGCATACACAAGTATGATAACATCTCGTTACTGGACCGTTCTATAGACAATCTAGCGTATATGAACACGCAAGTACAGTATGAATAACAAGTCGACAGTATTGCATTTTACGATAGAATAGTTATTTGGCTTTGAAGACTTCCCAACGAGTGGCATCTGTCTTGTTCGTATAAAACTACTAGCTACCTGTCTAGTTGCTTGTTGTGTGACCCAGTAAGTTAAAAATACACATGTCGCATCTGTCATGGAAAGGGTAAACATTTTGAAACGACAGCCATCATTGTGAATTTTATTATTTATTATTAATGATTAATGCCTTTAAAGGGAAATGCAATATGTGTCGTAGGTGTGATATCCTCCCTACCTTTTGATACTATGTACTACCTTTAATTGTTATGTATTTTACCTGTTTCTTATACCTGTAGCATCCATGTTAGTATTTAAACTATTCATAAAATGCACATGTTTTTATTAGAACTAAACGTAAAATAAACTCATAATTTTATCTTTAGAGGGTAGAAAAGAGAAATTCGAAAAAGAAAAGCCGTGTGATAAAGATAATGAAATAAATGTTCTGCTGTACAGAAATAAATAAAGAAAGAAATACATTGAATGACCAAAAATAAAGAAGGATAATGATAATAAGAAATAGATTAAATTAAGGTATAATGATAATGGAAATGAAAAAAATGCATTGTCTTCCGGCGACAATGCATAAATTGGTCCGAATTCAGACACCATATCCATTACGCTATGGCGGCCTGTTCTATATCTAACACATCTTCATGTATAACCGTTTTAATCATAATACTATTTCCTTACCTAAAACGTTGAAATGGGATTTTGCGATAATAGTACCGTTATGGAATTGGATCTATAATGCACATTTGTGGAGCATTGTATAATAATGACACAGTTGATATACTTCATATGGTCTTTCTATCTGGAAAGACATTTTTGATTTTGAACATTTTCCAAAATCAAGAAAGCATGTGTCAAACACCAGACAATGGTTGAATACAACCGGGAATTACTCAGTATCCGTATGTATCATATGTCAAAAAGAAACAAATTAAGATCAATTCGATGCTGTCAGTGACACTTGTATTTTAGAAAATAAAGTCGACTTTCAAGACATTTGGTAAACTTTCGGAAGTCAGAAAAAAACATAGAAAACAAAGTTGTGTCACTTATATCAAACTAATAATATAGAATTTACTTCATTTTTGTCATTAAGTAAGTTGAACACCTTCAGAAATACCACGAAGTCGAAAAGGACTTCGTATCTGGTGTATATCGGTATTACATGCAATATCTGTACAATAAACATTATTATTAAACATAGTTGTTCTGGTATTTTGTGCGTCTTAAACAGTATCAGATATAAAGAATAATTATTAATCTAAAATGCCACCAGGCATTGTGCATCACACCTGTGCATGAAAAAAGTTAATTCTTGGTGGATGGATTGCAATCAAAGAACATCACTTTGAGATAGAAAGACGATGATAAAAATGATACTTCATTTTCGTCGAGCATCTTGAGCAGTTTGCCTTAAATAGAATCACAAACTACTGCATAATTTAGAAAGTAATAAACTGAAAACGTTTCGACGGTAAAACGTAAATATTGGTAACGGCAATGAAAAAGTTGCGTTCATGTGTAATTTTTGCAATTATATCTACGTCTAAATCTTTTTGACAAACAATCATATCAAAAGCCACTCACGCGACAAGTTCGGTCATAAATAGTTACCATGGAAGTTAGCTTGAAACTGCTGCTGATAGTTTGGTTGCTCGACAGTCTCACAATGAAGTAGAACAACTATTTGATTATAGGTTTCTCAAAGCCTTAAGAGGTTTTGATTAAGTGAGCAATATTTTATAAATTCAATAGAAAACGAAGGCATATTCTACTTGTGTTTTTGTAAGACGTCATTGGTGAAAGATTCATCTGTTTAAGCAAACGGCAAATGTTTTGAACATTTAATGGATATAAAATTGATGCCCGCGGTCTTACTGAAACTTTATGTTTTATGAGTCTTCAACAGTTCTTTATTACAGCGCATGGAATTTATTGTCTTAGATACTGTTTTGCTTTCTTAATTGTTATTTGTTGTGAACAGGTAAGATGCAGGTAAGAAAACAAACAACATAAATCTTCTTATGCACTATTTTGCTTCCATTTTATTCGCCTAAATTATGCAAATCTCAATATATTCAGAACAGACGCCGAAGATCTGTTTATACCATGAGGTGAAATTCTTGAACAAAACGCTTGAAAATAATATAAGTACGGACAAACGTCAGCAGATATATAAAAGAGCTGTCAATCGTAAGTGACGAATGCCCTCGAAGAGTTGTCTCACAGTTTGTGACATTGGACCCAGTGCATGCGTTTGGCACATCTCCACTTGCTGAACAAATTAATTTAAATATCCTTCAATGTATAAACAGAAAAAATAAATTTACTGGCAGAGTTACTACATGTTCGGACATGAATTTGTGACTATGTACATGATTCTAAAACCTCTGTCCTCTAAGTGTGAACTCGACCTTCAAGGTAAGTACGCAGGACTTGCGCGTGGCACCTCATCTGAATGTACTTAACATGTGTGACATGTAGTTTAAAAATCCTTCGATGCATGACAAAATTATCATGTACAAAGGATTCAAAGACGTTTTCAACTGTAAGCGTTACCTTGTAAATATGTAAATAGATTGAAAGATCAGTATGTTCAAATGTGAAACAAGAGCAGTTTCTAAAGCACGTATGCCTTCCTTGATGCTTAAGTCGAACTGGGCAAGGAACAGTTTTTAAAATAAAAGTCACTGTGAAATCCTGTAGAAATTATAGAATTAAAACATATATTCTTAAAAACTGTCATTTTTATTTAAAACATATCTTTAGTAACAGTGAAATTGACCTTATTTTTTTCTCTTTATAAATAAAATAAACAAATTGAAAAGCAAATCTATTTTTAGTAACAGTGACCTTGACCCCGAAAAAATTAAAACAATATTAAAATTTAAATCTAAAAAATATTTTTGTAACAGTGACCTTGACCTTCACCAAAATAACCGGAAATGATACCTCAACCTCCTCTCCCCGCCAACTTCCTACATACCAAATAATTTCATTACAATCGGTCACTCCTAACTAAAGTTATTGAGTTATTTTTCACTTCTTTGGCCGTAAAATCAAAAGGGCTCATCTGCTGGTCATGATCAACCTCCGCATAAAGTTTCAAGATGCTAGGCCTAAGCTTTCTCGAGTAATCATCCGGAAACCGTTTTACTATCCCAGGTGATTATGACATTTACCTTTGACATACTGACCTCAAAATAATAGAAGTCCTCTGCTCGTGGTGACCAACCTCCAAATCAAGTTTCAAGACTGTAAGCCCACGCATTCTCGTGTTATCGTCCTGAAACCGTTTTACTATTCCTGGTCACTGTGACCTTGGCCTATGACATACTGACCTCAAATCCAATATGAATCCTCTGCTGGTCATGTCCAACCTCAAAATCAAGTTTCAAGATCAAAGGCCAACGCATTCTTGAGTTATCGTCCGGAAACCAGTTGGTAGACGGACATACCGACCGGTCGACATCTACGAGTAAATATAATCCTCTTATTCGAAGGGGGCAAAACAAATATTGCCATACTGCCACTAAACTGATGTAATATAGATATTTCAAACTAATTTTACTATGAAGGTTATCATAAGAAGTTTAAATATCACTTGGTTGCCATAGAGAACATTACTGCAATCTCTATGATTAAAAAGTGTACACACATTGGCATGGAAAAAGAGCAATGGCACGGTTACTGTTGTGAAAATGTTGTAGAAAATGAGTATCATTTCTGATTAATTTGTTCGCATTCTAGTACACACATAAGTGCATATTTAAAAAGAAAATACTATATATTAGTTAAACAAAATATTGAAACGCAGATTAAAATTTTGCAATATTTGTTTACTGGGCCATGCAAATGAGACAATCTTACATTGGTAATAAGACAAAATAATATTTGCAATGATGTGTACAAATGTTAATATATATGCTAACAACTTGCAATAGTATGTTACATAATTTATACACTAAATACCGTGTGTTCAATAGAATCGCTTTCTATCACATACCTTCTGTACATTCACACATAGTTTTGTATTGTCATGTAAATGTGCATGTAGACGTGCGATTATTTTGTATCAAGCCCCTCTGTATTGGTCCTCAAAGTATATATAAGCCCTGAAATTTTATCAATTTAAAGCTTTCGTCGATCGAAAACAACCTTTCGCGGGTACTTTGTTTAGAAAATAACATTCTAAATACTCAAAATCGTTGAAGAACATTCATGCCGAGAACCTGTCTAAAAAGACTTCTACACTGTTTACCTTAGCGATACACATTATTTTCAAAGATTTAGAATACAAAAACAAAACGAAATTAATTATTAACGTATAACAAAGAGAATAGTTCTTAAGTTTCTTATCCTACCTACGAAGCATGGTTAGACAATACTGAAGATTAAGAAATGACTGAATGTTTGCACTTTTACACCAGCATTACTTCAGACCAGCATTCACATAATGTGAATTGGATACCTATTTTCGTTAATCTATCTTACAGGGGCAAAGCGTCATTGAACCAGCTGTATTACAAAAATTCTTTCCGTTAATTACAGTGATTTTCTGCTGATTAACAGAGTCTTTCGTTGAAAACTGTCTCTTTTCTGTGTTTAAGATAGGATGACTGATCCGTGTACTTTAAGATCTCGAAAACATTCGTTCACTTTGTCCGGAAGTGCTCATTTGTGTGTGCACTTTGACTTCGGCTTGATAGTATATATTTCTTTCCCGTGATAACGATATTCAATGAATGATTGACATTAAGATTATAAGTTTAAAGTACAGAAAATACCGTACATGCGACACTTCGAAAGAAGAGAATATTAAAAAAGGTGTCAAATATTTAAATTTCATCTAATAAAAGCGTATCTTTTCAAGATGATTTATTTTAGGTTGGCCGATTCATGAACATAACAGCATTTTCTTAGGCAACTATTCATTAACACGAATGTGGTCTTCTTTGTGACTAAAAACTGACTGCGATGGTTGATTTTTTTATGAAATAAAAACAAGTGCTTGAAGCATGATAACAAGCATTTCGATTTGGTGTATGGAAATGAATTCAAAATATTTCTATTTCATGACAACTTTTTCAAATTGCGTAAATTGACTGAAATCTCGAAGGATATGATCATCATATTCTAGATGAAACAAATCTGTGAGATTACAGTGTTTTGTAGCCATGTAGAAATGAGAAGTGAATGTTTTCTGATGAATTTTATTCGCCAAATGCCATAGGTGGTCAAATAATTACGAACGATAGGAAGCCAGCGCCGGTAAATACATTTTGTCTCGGCAGGATGGAAATTTATCACCTTTCTACACGAAGTTCATTATTATGCTCATTTAAAATGAAAGGGTATATTGATTTGCACATGTCGGTAGACCAAACTTTGTCCGATCAATAACTAGAGAATGATTTGGCCTAGGATCCTCAACCTAGGTAGGTTGGTTAGTCATACAAAGTAGGTCACTCCTATTGACTTTGAAGTCAACAGGTCTTAGGTCACCGTGATCTTCAACAGAAAAAAACATGACCGATCAATCAGTAGAAGACGCTTTGGCCTAGTGTCCTGGAACATTTTAGGAAAATTGGACATGACCAGTTGATGACCAGTATCGCTATTGAGGTCAGCGGGTCAAAGGTCAAGGTCATCATGCCATTTAACAGAAAAATTTGCCCGGTCAATATTTAAAAAAGGCATTTCCCAAGGGTCCCCAAACTGTAAAGTAGGTTAGTCATGATCATATTTTACTTGCATGTGCAAATAACTATGGTGCTGTCACTAGATTTGGGGACTTGACATTACAAAAGGCTGAAATCACTTTTCTGTTTGGTGCGAGCTTATGCCATTTAGACTGAAAAGGTAAAGCATAAAGTAAGTAACTAAAGTAGTATGTCAAAAATTTCAACAGCAGGATTCTGAGGGTATATTAGAAAGTGTGATTTAGAGCCTGGGTGAATACATCTTAGATAATATTTACCGATTTTTATCATTTAGTAATGCCACTGATAGAAACAGGGCTTGGGTTCACTACTTTAACCCAATTACAAAACTTCAAATACAGGAAAAGCAAAGCAAATTTTGAAAACATAAGCTCTTAGTCAGAAAATACCAAAATCATGCATATATATCTTTTGGGAAACCATAAAGACATCAAATGTTTGATCGTGTTTACAATAAATGTTTCATAATCTTTCACTTCGGAGAAAATTGCTAAAATGTTTTGTTACGCTTGACGAATAACTCACAGATGTAAAACAGAAGAGAGGCGAAGGAAAATGATATAGAAATATAGACGGACATCAATACCAACATGAAAGCAAAGTAGAGAGAAATCATAACGCAACTGACTACAGGATATTCAAAAATGTTACATGTCAGTTCACCTGAAAATCACTAAACGATTCGTGGATAAAGTGCTCGCCCTCCGATTTGAGAGCAAAAATAAATGGTTTTAATGGAACGAATCATTAAAAACTAAGAGTATAAATTCCTTTCAAGTTTTTCTGTTATTTTGAAATTATACACGACCTCATTATAAAGCGTTACAAACATTATACAGTGTATCGCTGCCGTCAAACCAAACTCACAAACATTTCAACATGTTTTCTGATGTTTACTTGTTTTGTTGATTTAAGCTTTACCATACATTTTATGTTTTACTGTTATTATCATTTTTGAGAAACATAATTTTTCCACCAGGAGCTTTGAACGTCAACATGCTCTACCATAAAGCTTTTGCATAAGCATGGTTCCAGTAACTAGTTACACGGACGGGAACATTTCATGCTTTGAATATTTCATGGAGTGAACATTGCAGGCGGTGAATATTTCATGCGGCGAATTTTCATGTGGTGAATATTTCAAGACTGTTTTGAATATTATTATTTACTTCTTACAACCGTTGGCTACAGAAACCCACGGCAAAACGCACTGGCTCCAATTTAACGATACTGCTCCAACTAACGTAACGACAAGGCTCCAATAAAAAATGGCTGATTTAGTAAACAAAACCCAAGTCAGTATAACAGGTTCGTGTATTTTACATGGTAAATCGCAACTTCTGAAGAAACGAATACTCTTACGGAATGTTCACTTCTGTCCTGCATGACCGTAGCTAGTCGGCTGTTTCAGACATCGATGCGTGTGAAAGCAATGCAAGTTGAATGCAGAGAGTTCAACCGTAAAAAGTGCAAAACAGACTTAAAATGCATGGATTTTGCTCAAAATTAGCGAAGTTAAGGTGTTAAGCATAAAAGATATGCATTGGCATGTAACTTTGGGTCAAATGTCGTAAGCATATACCAACAATTTGCCGATCTGCTATTTTTATAGGCAAAACTTGCCCATTTTAAAATACAACGATTCAGGCTCAAATTGACGATACAACGCAAAGGTTCCAATTCGTGTTTCACGAATACATTTTGTCTCGGCAGGATGGAAATTTATCACCTTTCTACACCAACTGCATCATATAATATGCACAACTTTTTGTTTTGTTTCTTACAAGAAATTGAGCTCTGGCTTACCTATTCAATTTTAAACGCTACTTATAGGGATAAGAGTTTACAGAATCCCTCTGAAATCGGTTTCTGTTAACGTGACAACGGAATTCCTCATTAAATTTATATGATTACATTATTTTAAAAGAAAATTGCTACAGAAGCATACTGTTTGCTGCACGCTTATTGTCGTCAACAATTTTTATGTTGTTTCTTCCGAAAGGTACAAATGTCAATCAATGTTCCGTGCGTAGAATGTTCATGCATACTGATAGAAAATTCTACTTAAAAAGAACGTAATGACTTGAGTCAAGAGCATGAGATCATGCATGTATTAGAAAATAACGCGTATGACTCTTAAAGTCATTTGTAAAGCAAGACCAACAGGTATGAAGCAATAATTATGTCGCCTTGAACTGTCACTATAATGGATTTTGAAAGCATGAACGTATTCATTCATTCATTGACATGTCACAACAATAGGAATCACGTACATGTAAATAGTATCTATTTATTACGGAAAGACAGGAAATTTATCAAAGGATCAAATGACCTGCTTGTCTAAAAACTCAGCAAAATTTAGCGACACATAGCAAATATGAAAACAGTTAACGTACAACCAATGCAAAACCAATACTAAAATGTTTGCGAAAAGGACGGGCAGTTAATAGTCCAGCATGGTAGGCTGGTTCAAACCCTATCAAACTTAATTTGCCTTTAATTTCATTTTAGATGACAAGACTGTCTCAACAATGTGATATTATACAGAGCAAGTTTGATACCATTCCATCCACTGGTTTATTTTTCAAAGAAATGATCGTGTTAGAATAGAAATAAATAAGTCAGTCAGTAAGTTTGTCATATGTTTATCCAATCCCGTGATTTCCAATGGGGGTCTTTGCATTTCATGGCTACTGTAGTCTCCGTCCACTTCTAACAGTTGAATGTCAGTTCGAATACTATCAACTCCGCTAAGACAGTAAAGTCGGAATTTTTCCGTCATTTCCTTTCATATCGATCAAAAGACTTTTACATAGGTTGGTTGATAGAAATTTCGATTACTATCTATTACACATGTTGGCCTTGATAAGTAGTTGTTTGTATACAACCATGTTAAAAGTCCTATTACGAATATACAGCCGTGGCTATATTCCTGTCGCATTTCATATTAGTTTAACTGCGGCTATACACCTTTCTTTCTGATAAAAAACCGATACATCTGCCGATACATCAAGTGGAAGAATCCATTATAGAATTACCGCTTAAATTAGGGGTGTCATTAGTACGTTACCGTCGTTAATTAAAATCTTTCTCTGCGTCTTTGGTAGATCGTATGTACAAGGTAAAAAACAATTAAGTGGATTCAAAATTACTAGTGCTTCACAATTTAGTCAATAGCTTTGAAGGAAACAGAGATACAGCATTTTTGAAGCGTAGGTTGTACGGCACGCAATTCAAGACCACTATAAAATACCTGTGTTACTCAATTATAATTGTTAATAGGTTTTGCCGTAAAACCAATCTTCTTCACCATAGTTTGAAACTGTAGACTCGAGCTTACTTACGAGGTCACAAGAAGGTTTCTGAATTCCGAAAAATGAAAATGAAGCACAACATTATACTACCGTGTGACCTGTGTATTGTCCGAAAAAATCCGAAAAAGTCTGAAGTCGCTACAATCCGTGGTGATGTTGTTTATATTGGAGAAAATGCATGCATCAGAAGGTAGTATTCCTGCAGGGGCCATTACTTTGTGAATGATTCCAGGATATCATCTTTTAAAATCGCTACCGCAAGTTCATAAACTATTATAACATGCATTACATGTATGTTCCCGGAACCTTACGCTAGAAGTAGTTAACACACGTTAGTACATATTGAATTGTCTTCATGTGTATGACAATATTTGTACATGTTTATACAATTTATTGCTTCAAGATATAACGAACAGTATTTGCTGCTAAATTACTGTTATAACTGCAGTAACATATGCCATCCTACATCACTGGTGATCATTGTGATATTTTTTTTTTCATAAAAAGGCCTATTCACATCGTCCTGACCATGTTTTGCCAAAATGAAAAAAAAATTTCTGAAATTATCAGTATTTGAATACTAGATCGTTACGGATTTAGCAGCACCTGTTATTTATTCGAACCACATATGCTTGTGGTATGGAATCTATTCTTGTCCCATGTTGTACGATACGTATATTTATATACATTGACACTATAAACAAGTGATCAGTAGGTAAGTAGAATAAGGAATTGCAACTGTAATTGGTTAGCTTACACGCATTTGTAGGATTTATTAAAAGATACTGCAGTGAGCAGGGGCGAGGGTCAGGCCTAAGGGGGTGAGGTCCAGACCCCAAGCATCTGTGATTCGAACACTCTAGTGTCGTTTTCGTCTGACAAATCCAAAGCCTTTAACAAACCTGCCTGTCGAAATATAAATCAAATTCCCAGTATCTATTTCCAGTCTACATGTAATACAATCCCGACAGTGAACACGGAGCTTTTCGAATGTGTATTGTGCTTTTACTTTCAAAGCCTATAAGGGCTGGGGTGTTGAGTAACAGACAACAATGCAAATCAATAAAAATTGGGACATGAAAATGAAACGAAAGACATGACCGACGGATAATTTTATCTTTTATACAATTTGTTTATTTTATTTACATAAGCGTGTATTATACATGATGAAATTCTGGAAATTCGTGAATGAAATAACACTGATATTTAACAACTCGCAATACAAAAAATCATATGACAGCGTACATAACTCAAATTTGAAAGCATCAGAGCGGGACTTGTTGAGCCAGACTTTGTTATAACTCTTTAACTAACTGTATATATATTTACTTTACGTTTTGGTGTAAAACATACAATGAATGATAAAGAAAATCTATTTAACAAATTTCGTTACAATAAACCGACGGGAAAACGACAAACTATGTGTGCTTCAAAACTGAATGCTTTTAACACGAATGTACATGTCGTCAGTGTGACCGCTGTATGTACTGTCACGTGCCAATGTTTTCGGTGTCATTCGTTATTATGATAGAAATGAGTATTACAGTTCTAAAACATATCAACTCACTGGCTGCATGCAAGTTGGTGAAGTCACAAGAAGTTCACGGAATTATTTCATGTATGTTATAAAATGTAGATATACAAAACAAACAACAACAGAAGAATAACTTTTTTACTCATTCGATCACATTCCGGGGAACTGTATATGTAAGTCTCGGGAAAATTTCTGTAGACACTCAACGATGTAACACTTCTTTTTGCGTAAAAGGATGTCTGTCCACACCATGCTCGTGAAACGTCCCTGCACAGATCTATTTAAATTTGTTCATTTTACATCGACACCATAAGAATGGGATTATAATATCGTTTTGATTCGTGGGATCGTATTCTATTCAGTCACGGAAGATACCTGTATTTCCGTTTGTTACGAATTTTGTGAAACAACAACATCAAGGCTTTACTATAGACGATAAACAGCATTAAGATGTACATGTATTTATTTAATTACTTTTTTTAATGCAACTCATAAAGGTCGGGTAGTACACTTACTGACGTTTGCATTTTATCGATTGATACCTGGCTACTGAGGTATGTGGTACACCCCTATTTTTAGCGGTTATTGACGCCGCCGTTGAACGGCGGCGTCAGTATTGAATAGGTTTCAAATTTGTACCATGGGGTTGCATAATCGAATAGGGAGCAGCCAACATTATTATTGTAAATCTAAATTATGTTCTATGTATGAAAAATGACTTTTATGAATCATTAAATTGTATTAAGTCATTAAAAAAACAATACAATACAAAATACACATGTCTCCTTCCCCTTTATTTCAAAACTTTGGACACATTTAATGAGTATTATAATAACTTTTCCACAAACTCGTAGACCACGGTTTTTTTATAGCTTTGTTTACGGACCTTAACCCGATTCATCAAAGCTCAGAAAAAAAGATTCGGAAGATGTTTTGCTATCTTAAAACACTCAGGTAATAGAATACATGGCGCCAACTTGAAAAATCAAGAAGACCCATCTTAATTACTACATATTAAACTATAATATTGAAACTGTAAAGAAAAACCGTTACCCAACTATGCAATACGTGGGGCCCCAACGGAATTCCATTCCATCATTTGTAAACAAAAACAATAATCAGCCAATGGAAGTTCTGTAAAATGTATACGTCACAGCATAATTAATCATGTGGATTTCGTCTCTTTCCGCCATATTGCTGGAGTGTAAATGCTTCGGGAATAGAAAGAAAGAAAAATCCACATTACCAGCTACAGGGAGGGAGGGGCAGGTATATCTGTTTTACAGATAGTTCTTTTCACAATATTTAGACCCGGTGTAAATTATATTTGCACAGGTTTTTGCCTCTGCTTCCAATTAACCGACCTGTAGTCAGTGAAATTGTGGGAGGAACCATGGTTATAAATAGTTTTGTGTATCAGTTCCTTGGTATCTAAAAATAGCCACTGTAAAATTAGCATCCGAAAATAATTAATGTTGTGGGAAAAGAGGTATTTAATTATCACAATAGACAAACAATATGGAAGTTACACAAGGGTTCAGTATTATGCTAATTACTAATAAAAACTTTATTTTTATAAATCAGTTTCATAAACAAAAAGGATAAACAGTTAAATACACAGAGGCACGGACCGGTATATTACTGATTACCGAAAACAACTTTTTACCGGAAACAACCAAAAACAAATGAGATTACCGGAAACAAGTCTTAATTCAATAGTTTTTTTTATGTTAAATACACTTTTTATTATTCTAAATGATAAAAATTAATGTATTTGTTGAATATGTGTAATTTTAGAATGATACGTTAGATTTTAAGCGAATTAGTTCGATGTTACTTAGTGTGTACTTTATGTTGTAACGATTACCTCACTTAGACGGTATAAAAACCCCAAAATCATTGCAATCACGGACCTATATACACATGTGTATAGGTCCGTGTTGAAATGAAAGATCTTTTATTAGAAAAAAAGTATTAGTTTTTCTTGTTTTGTATTTAAATAGTTCGATAAATTTTAGCGTTATTTTTTGTTCAAGTTCTTTGACAGTTTAACAACTTATCTGCATTCCAGTTACGCAAATTCCCATGAGTGAATGAAAATAAAAAAAAAAAATAAAAAAACAATTAAAAATTTTTTTTTTTTTTAATATCATTACAAGGATGAATAAAAACATATAACATAATTAACATAATGTGTATATAGGTCCGTGACAGAGGTAATGATCATTTTATGTAGTAAAAAAGGGTTCGCTGATGTTTACCACGCACATTTTATATAGAAACCTGCCTCAGTGCCCATCTCCCAGCCATGCTTCAAAAAACATGCGCGGCGTCTTTGATGCCTTGCATCAAAATTCGCCTTGTTTATAATAGAATATTCCACTTAAAGTTGTATTGGATTTTATGTAGTGAACAACGTCCGTGTATGACAGTATACTATAGCGAAATGCGACAGGAAAACGGCCACGGCTGTAAATTCTCAAAGAATAATACATTTATCAATGAAAGAACTGTGTTCATATCAGTCTAAAACAACGTTCTAATTGAAATACCACCGATAAAATAATGCTCTGTATTTCTAGCATGCACATTAGATTAAAAACGCAATTTGTCGGGGTAAATAACGGTCATTTTCGCCGGTAATATATCTTTCTTGGTAATATCTATTAAGCGCTACAAATAATTGTACATCCCAAGTTCTAATGGGACTTTAGCAACTTTTCCTAAATATCCTTATAAATAGATCCTGTGGATAACAAATAAGTGACCTAACTAACTCGCTCAATTTGCGAGTTCTGAGTAAACAGTAATAGCATTTCTTAGAATTACAGGAAACATGTTTACGACCAAGAAAAGCTTTTTCTTCCTAGAAACGACGTGACGTTGTTGGAGGTAAATAGCCGCTATAACTAGAATTAAGCACTAATACAGCGATTTCCCCAAATGACCAATCTATTTCATAAACCGAAATTACATGTTTGAATTTCTTCATTTGATCTGTGGGGAATTACAATCACAATAGAAAGTAATGGCATAAATCCAGTACATTATATCATGTAATTATTAGCTGGAAACTAAAATATTGCTTTCTTTAAGTTCTGTTTTTTTTCAAATCGACAGAAATAAATAGAATCAACATATTTGGCGCCTCTGAGCTTATTCGTGTCGCTTTTTCAATGATAAACATTTTTTTATAGAAATTACTTTCTAGAAAATTATATAGTTTAATATCCATTACGCTGATATGAAAATTTAATACAATGTTGGAAGATTAAAGAACTATGTACGCTTATACGTACCTTGCATGCTGCAGTGTTCTACCTTTTGCCTATATCTAGGGAACAATTTGTGCAATAAAACTTTACTTTTGTTCAAATTTAAAACATTTCCGACCGGAACAAGTTTTATGGTAATAATGTGTCTAAAATTCTAAAAATTAAAATAGAAATTTTCACGTTTAAATGTAATACATCTAAGAATACATTTGTTTGCAACGAGAGTTTAGATGATAGATTATTGAATTGTTAATGTGTACATTAACCTGTATTAAAAGTAATTAGCAATACAGTTTAAGGGGGGTCACTGCTGAAATTTTATTGACCCTGTTTTTAATGGAGACTAACATATTGCTAGTTAATTTCTGGAAAAATAATGATAGGTCAATGACTTAACTTTTTCGCAATACAATGTATTAATCTTTAGTGATACACTATCAGATAAGGTGCTTAATGCAGAATTAGCGAGAATTTTCGTATTGTAAACGTTTATGTATATGGTGTATGTTTCAGAAAAGGTATCAATTTTTGATCTCTTCTAATGTAGTATGTCATACTTTAGGATGAAAAATTAGAGATAGTGATATTTATATTATCATCTGAAAAAATATTACGCTCCTTATTATTACCCCACCCACTTTACTAAAATTCATTTTTTCAATTTTTGATCAATGGATATTTCATGATAAAGGAATAACAAGGGTTTTCAGATATTTTGCCTACAGTTTGATTAAAACCTCAGTTTTAGAATGCAAAAATAAAAATGGGGGTCAATGTTCATATAAAAAAGAAATTTAATAAACACTGACAAAAAATGTGTTTTTTAGATTTCGACATGCTTTGAGATATGACGGCATAGGTCTGTAACAAAGAACTGTTAAAGGAACTAGTTATTAATGATTTTTTATATCCTAACAATTCTTCTTGTAATACAGTTAGAATTAAGCAAATATCTTAAACTGTTTTTGAGAAATGACTATTTTTGTACCCCTACCCCAATTTTGGCATATGACAAAATTTGTCAATTTAGTCACAAAATGTGAGGTCAAAATATTTTTTCTCAAAAATGTTCAATTTTTTTACACTAAAATATTCCTATTGTGCCTAAGTTTAGTACTACATAATAATTTTTTCCAGTTAACTCATCATTTTTTAAATATAACAAATGTAAATTTCCGGAAGTGCAAAAATCCAAAACCTCACCAGTGACCCCCTTAATTTCAGTTTTGAATTTCAAATTCGAGAGAATTGTAAAATTTATGCCAGTGTTAATATTCATTTAAGTTGTTGATATTAACCAACAAATAAGAAAATATATGTCATAGGAATTAAACCCAAGACATAATAACTATGAAACAGTGTCATGATTCATATATCAGAGGCTTCATGCAGACATGTTCAATTGTTTAGCGGTCCTGTACAACCAGGAACGCGACAAATGTTTGCATTATTATCTAAACATAAACCATGCATAGTGCAACGACAAAATATCGTCATAGTATGTGCTCTACGATTTAATTTTCGATAACAAAGTATAGTTTAAATATAAGTATTCAGATTTTCAGCCTTTATACCAAATCCTGAATTGCGAAACCATTTTTTTAAACTGTTCAAAGTTATATACGATGAAAGTCTACTGTGACTTCAATTTTATTAATTGAGTCTGTAGATTCAGTACCAAAGGGTTCATGTCTCATTGCAATCCATAAATCATTCAATTTTAACATTTAACAAGAGTTACTTTCCCTATCGAAAATGTATATGTCGCATACGAGGGCGTGTGTATTTTGATATAAACATCCAGTTGATTTTCTTCTCAGACAACAGTTGTCATTAAAAGATTTTACAAGAGAGATTGATAATTTTTTCTGCGGGTTTTAATGTCTCAATGAACCGTTCAGGGCCTGGGGAATTTTAATATTCTTTGATATCTGAAATTGACAGGTAGAAGGAAAATATTGAATGATCATTTCAGTCCCTTTATTCCTTATTATTATTGCTTACTGCAGGGAGTTTAGTGATCGGCTAAGCTAAGATCATTTTAAATAAACTGAAGCTCATCTCTGAATATAATTTGATTTACTACAACGCAGACGTGTGAAGTGAATCTGTTGAGATGGTTTTATTCACGCAATGTCATAAATGTCCACATATCGAGGATATACTAGAAAACAAACGCCAGTAAACATAGTTTTGTCTGATCAGGAAGAAAATTTGTAGCAATTTTATATGCATTTTATGATCTCTTTTGCAATATATATTGAAAATGCACGCAAACTGTGAAAAGATATGGACATATGTGTCAATGAAGTTTGAACATATTGCCTCTATTGGGACCTTCTTAAAGAAGAATCACCATTGTATAATATCTGCATACCGAAATTGCACTAAATCTGGTAAATATCTAGTTTGAATTCCTCTCGGGCGTTCAGAGTTGACTATGAAATAACGAAACAACGTAGGAAATTATCTTATTTTTGCACTGATTCATTGAATCTTCGGGCAAACGTTACATATATATAACATACATGAGTGTTGAAATTATTTAAAAGCCATGGCTTGGTCGATATTACGATGTGATTTTACTAGTCTGCTTCAATTTGCTGCTACATTTCTATTTTATGAACGAAACCATTATTGATTACCCATGTTATCTAAAATGAAATATATTTGGTTTGCAGTTTTGCTGCAATATAAATTGAGGTAATATAGTGTCTTATCTGTAATGTAGTATATGCTACAGAAAATCTCCGGTGTTTGATTTTTAAATTTAGATCTCAGTTAATTTGAAGTCTGTATAACCTCATCGATTTAATGTTTTATATATTTTCTTCCGGGGTTAATGCCCGTTCAAACGGTACTTTATTTATTTAGAAGTGTGAGCAGTACAAGATCACTATAATCCGGCAAAAACTGCCAACCTTCTCACATGTAAACACGTGCTTGTTAGCGGGGTTCGAACGCATGACCCTTAATCAATGAGAGGATACAGTGATTTCAGGTAAGAAACTGTAGACAGTCGACCATGGATGCGCTCAGCATAGCCTTGGCTTATGACGATAGGAAAGTGACAAGAATGTATAAAAAAGACAGAGAGTAAGAAATTTCTTATAAAGCACATAAGCATCTTGTGATCAGTTATTTTTTATATTATGAATTACCAATAGATACATGTATATACTATACAAAATAAGAAACTTCCGCTAAGTTTGCTTGGGCATTGCTGGATGAAAGCAAAACGGGGGACTCATTGTTATATATGCGTTTAAAGAGTGTTCCATGATGCATCGTTTATTGCAAAAATGGTGGCCAAAGGATAATAAGGGGGAAATTTAGATCAAGTGAGGTAGGGGCTAAAATCAAAAATAACAGTTGGTAACGAGTATGACCACCTCTTGAGTTGACCACTGCAGTGTATCACCGGTGCATAGAATTGACTAAAGTGTTGATTTCTGCCTGTGGAATATTGTTCCATTCCTGATTAAGCGGTTTACGAAGTTCTTGCGTAAAGGTACACGTGATAATGAGTGAGGCCTGTCACATTGGTGTGTAGATGAATAATGAGATGATGGCAGGCTGATGAATACATTTCATGAATATTAACGATACAAACAACATTACTACATATAGACAAGAATATGTACATATTGCTCCTGTTTATATATATACTTACTGCAGCATTTTGAAATAATGCTCTTTCCTATTTATTTTATAACAGAACTGGTATCTAATGTGGGTAAGCAGTATTTATACTATTGTTAAGACAGATGTTGCACCTTTGAAGAATATTTTGTGTTTAAGCACGGTGACAGAGTCAATTATTTCCCTCTCGCAATAATTGCCATTCAGTTATTACGACACCGATAAATGTAACGCGGCATTAACTGTCTACTTTAAACAAAGTAGGAGCCGCAGTGTTATCTACTTTTTGCTCCAAATATTGCCTCAATTATAGTTTTTGCTCATTTCAGAGCGGATACCAGAATGTCTTTAAACTCTTAGCATCATTACAAGCGGAACTTAAATGCAGTCTTATTTTTTTCCGACATAGACAACGCCACATTTTCCTGAAAGAAATAGTATTGTTGTTCCATTTTCACTTATTCACAAAACGCGTTTGTTTCAACATATTGTTTTAATAAGAAAGGAAGACTAACATATTTTTGTCTTTGTCCTAGTCTTAATTGTGTATTTTTTTTTAATTTGTGCAATAGTTCGTTGGTTTTAATATCAAACAAAATAAACACCTGCGTTCTAACTGAAACTGAGAATCTATTGACATACAGACAAGTCACATGAAGGAGAGACAATACTGCGTCAAATGTGAACTGACAGCACCGGAGGTCACATCAAAGGGAGAGAAACATAAAGTAAAAAAGAAAATGATACATACAAGTTCCGTTACTCTGACACGCTGCACAAATAATTAGGCGGCATTAAATATTGTTTTTGAATGAAGAGGAAGGAGATGACAAAGATCAACATTTGTGCATACACATGTTATTTCCCGTGCAAGTTATTATTTATGATGCAATATTTAAAACTCAAAACAGTTGAAGAGTGTTTTCTCTATTTGTACCCAACTCTATTGAGGGTACGGATGTAATAGTTAAATTGTTGCTCAAACTGTTTGCCAAGTTTGAACAAAATAGTGTTTATGTCATTACCTTTAACAGTGTATGAATCTAGTACCGGTATTATCGTACACTCGATTGAAAACATCAAATAATAATGGAATGTCAGAGATATTAAAAAAATATGCAGTTCTTGATCATAAAATGCCAAATACATTTCGAACATCCCTCTTATGTATCTTCATAACCATCTTCAATGTATCATCGTTATTTCAAAAACCTCTCACTATTGCAATTTCAATTTGGACAAATGTTTTATTGAAATAAACGTTTCGTCTATTACTTATCAATCTCGTTCGTTAAAGATTCTCGCTCTCAGAATTTGGTGAAAAAGCAATGGTTTTCGAACTGTCTCAAATTAACATTTTATAACGAATCATCAAACAATAATATTATAGTATGAACTCCTGTTTAATGTTTGTGCATTTTTGAAATTATACGCTATTAAATTATAAATTGTTGCAAACGCTTTTGAAAGTCAAATATATAAAGAGGATATTTGTTTGTTTTGAATGGATATGGAATATATCTCACCGAGAAGTGATACAATTGTAATATTTTCACGAGCGCGACGCGCGAGTTAAAATGTGAAAACTGTATCACTTTGAGAAATCGACTTCTAAGTATAAATTTTTATTATATTATATAAGTTTTTATATATAATTGCGTGATAATCCAGTTTTTTCCATATGTATATTATGATATATTGCTGTGATATGTATCGTGTTTTCCTTTCATCTCTTATAACTCCTTAATGGAGTGGTATTGTCTTTTTCTGTATTTTATGTTTGTGTATTGTAATGCTCATATTCACTAAATGAGCTTTGGTGTGTTGCTTGCATATCTTATATATAATTATATGACACACTAGGGTGAAAACGAGAATTTGAAAAAAGGGTTTTAATTATTTGTTTCTGTTCAAACTCCGAGTATCTGTGGTATTTGACGCACAGAGGGCTTTTATTGTGCTTATTTTAAAGTTTAAACAAAACAATACACCGAAATAATTATTTTGAATGTATTGACGCCTGGAAATAACAGAAACATTCATGGATAGGCTTACATAAACTACATAAATTAACACTGGATACATCAAACTTTTTACACACTTTGTATTTGCGGAAACATTTTATACCATTAATATATCAAGACTGCTTTCGATGTCCTTTTTTATTTTTAAATAATTCATGGATTAAAATTGTATTCATTGAATATGATGCGAAATGATGAAAAGGATTCTAGAAGTAAATTTTGCCAGTGGGAAAACTTCAAATTTTGAAGTTATTTATTATGATTCGATAACAAAAATCAAACCAAGATATCTTTTGAGAGGTTTGTTTTGTTTGTTGTATAACCGCAGTCACGTGAGAGAAAAGAAGAGTGTTTCTGTTTTCACGTTTATCAACGTGTAAATTGCACATAGATAATGAAACGAAAGTGGAAAGAATATTGAACGTCAGCTTCGTTAAGAAACATATGCTATCGTGAAAACGGAACTGCGAAGTAATTGTTGAATGGCAAAGCAAATTGCCTTTTCGAATAATGTGTAATACAGGTAGTAATTTGGTTGACACTTGTCGTGCTGTCTTTCTGAAACAATAGACAAGTACACTTGGTACCAACAGTATCGGTGTTAAGGTAACTTAATAATTTGTCTTTAAAAGAGGTATGGTTATTTCAGTATAGTCCTAAATGGGATTTCATCACAGCATTGTGTTTGAAAATTCCCAGACATTTCAGTTCCTGCCTACCGCGTTTTACGTAAAATGATACAGAAAATGTGATATTACAGAATGAACGAAAATATCAGTTTTGGTTTTGATTACGCATCGATGTAATGTCAACTATGTTTTTCGAAGAACAAAAAATGCAAAACCTTACCTGCAACCAGATGCTTTCAATAGTTTCGTGGGATATTTTAAGTGTCTTTTGAACGTTTCCACTAAAGGAACTCTTAACATTTTCAAATTACCCCAACTACGCCCTGGTTCAAATTAATGTCTCTCTTCTACATGCAAGCTCTAATTTCGTAAGTAATATTTATGAGCAAGGTAAATAAAAATCGTCGCTGCTTTGTGTTTTTGTTTACAAACAGTTTTAAGCTTTTTACACATTCGTTAGCATTATAAAGACTTGCCGGAAATGTCACTCAACAAACGCGGTTCCTGTATAAGCCATGGTCAGATTTGTTCATGTTGTTTTAAAGTTACTGCAAACATTCAGCAAAATGTTGTATTTTGTTCTAAAAAGGACGAATTCATGACCATCCGCCCGTGATTGCATAAAGTGGTAAACCTGTCCATGAAACATGTTGAATTTAATGAGAAATATCATTTCTACGAATTTGTAATCGACCAAAAATACAATGCACTGTCTCAATTGCGGTCTTGAAAGTTGTCCAGAAGAGGAGAATGCAATATGAAATAACTTTTGATGTACGGCAGAGCATTTCAGTGTAACAGTAATAGTTATTTTGATTTAGTTTAATGTGTCTAAAACCACTATAGCGTCTGAGGTCTAGACAAACAGTTTATTCATGTTCAAGTAAAAGCAATAAAAGACAGCATTTATGAATTATTGTGAAGGAATATGAATGAAAAAGTATCACAACCGAACATAAACCTGAGTCATGTAAACAAGGGATGAATTATTTCAATCTCAAAGGTTTAATGGCCGAATTGTGAATTCATGCGTGCTTAAAGTATTCAATGAATTTGGTTAAATTAAAAAGCAGAAAGGGAAATTTGTGACTTTCTCATATTTAACTATATGATACTGATACATAATTGTTTACTATTAAATTAGCGGTCAAATAAAATCTTCTTTTAGACAATGAGGCAAATGTCCGGAATAATAAGTAAAAAACATGAAACAGAACGTATAAAAATTCATTTCTGATGTATGTGTCATATTGTCAACGCTTTATCTCTGAAATCTCAACAGCCTGATACTTGACTTTCCCTGTTGCAGAAAGTTAGTTATAACTGATATAATTTACTTTTTGTTCTGGTAAATTCTACAAACAATTATTACATATTTTTATGATCTTTCTTGTGATATATTTACTAACGCCATTCATTGTTATGCAGAGCATGCCTGTCGTGTTTGAACAGTAAAAAGTCTTTGAAACTTACTGTGCCATAAAGTCTAAAACACTGAGACCTCTAGTTCGTTTCATGACGTATTGTCACGTGAAAAGAACGACTTACTGAATACATTAGTAAAACAGATAGAGTCATTGTGGTAAAATTGCCTATTGTAGACAAAAAACCCAATCATTATAGATAAGAAAGATCTCTTCAGATGTTCGGCATATTATACCAAACTATATACATTTGTATTGTAAAACCTGTCATTTAAAAGTAGGAATGTATTAATCGCACCTCACAAAACTAAATGCGAGGAGTAGCCTATAATGTTACGAATATATAATTAATACTAAAATAAGTAAACTGAATCTCTGAATATAACTTGATTTATATCAAAATGCAGAAGAGCGAAGTGATATGTAGATATGGTGTTATTCGCCCAATGTCAGTTATGTCCAAATATTAACGGTAAACTACGAAGCCAGCGCCAGTAGACATCATTTTGTCTGCACCGGACGCAATTTATGACAATTTTACATGCATTTCACGACTCCGTGGGACAATATATTGCAATTGCACGCAAACTGTGAAAATATACGTGCATTTGTGTCAATTCAGTTAGAAAATATTGCATCTATTGAGACCTTTCCCTCTATTTGCACGTGAAAACGGTATCTGATCTGGTAAGAAACCGCTATAATTCTTCTAAGGCGCATGGAGTTGACTCTACAATTACTAAATACTGTAATAAATTGTCTCATTGTATGCACATGTTAATCAATAACCTTAACATATCGCATATAATAGTGATTTTATAACTTTACATCTGTTGATGTACACTGTACCATATCGCCACTGGTTCTGAGTCCATTGATGAAGCTACTTTACATTTCAAAATGAAGATAGCTACATGTATATATAAAAATTTGGTGAAGTATACCATGACATGAAATCTGTAATACATTAGCTTTAATCACATTCCTTTTGCAGAATTACCTTGATTTTGATTGGTCAAATTTAGTTTATATTTCAAGCCTGTAAAAAGTTTGACATTTTACACAATGCTCTACAGAAAATATTATATCTTCATTAGTCCTTCAGGTCAATGCCCGTTTCAAAAGTATTTCAGTTATTCAAAAATATGTAGTCCTGAGAAAGACCACAACTCTTGTTCACTCCTCTCATTCGTTAGAAATCTCTAAGTCTGATTAGAAGCAGTGACATAGGAAGTAGCGTTACTCGAACCTATTACCTTCAATTAATGAGACGTTGTTACAGTAATGATTTCATGTTAGGAAGCTCAAACTGTTCGATCACGGAGGCTCCTTTCTTTCAGAAATCAATTTAATTTTAGAGATACTATATTACTTAAAAAATAAATAAAAGCAGAATGATAATCTCTTAAATATCATATTAACATATTGTGATAAGTTCTTTCATAGCAAAATCATTTATTTAGCGCAGATTCTAAATTAGATCTGTGAACGGGTAAATGCACCAACTAGCAGGTTTTATTGTTGAAGAAAATAGTCTATTCATATTATAAATGGGAGTATCTCAGTCATCAAAGTTTCAAACATAGCATTTTAACATTCAAGATTTTAAAATAACATATAACACATACGTTTGCGATCAAAATACAGTTGTCATTGAGCAGCATTTTATTCTGCTGTACAGATTACACTATAGTTGCTATACTCTTTGAAAACGTTTGCGTATCTACTTAGCGCTGATAATTCAAATATCGTGTGTTCTCTTCCCAAACATCGATGACGATGCAATTTATTACGAGACAGTTAAGTGTACGTAGCAATTTTTGTCTTCTCGAAAAGAAAGTGCAGTTATTATACATTTTTCCAATTATTTATTGTCTGATTTTTTTTTGCTTCATTTCAGACCGGAAACTAGTATGTTTTTAAAGTATGTGCACCAATACAATTCGAAACTAATTGTAGTTTTATAACTCTTTTTGAAGTTTTATGTTTTTGCTCTGTTTTAAAAATAAACATTTGTTTCACTATTCGTTTGATTTAGATTTGATTCTGAAATAGCTTTCCTTGTTCGAATTTAGATCATATGAATTTGGATTCTAGGTTATGTGTACAATATAATAGCCAACAAAAAACCAAATTTGGTACTGCAACATTTTAAAATAAACGGCTATTTTGCTATTATTTCCTTTGTTTTATGGTATTACGACCACTTAGAATACTTTGCACTTTTATTTTTGAATCGTGAGCGTCGCTTTGAGATCAAGAGATACCGGTTCTATCCAACGGGAGCTAATTTTATTTTGTTACAGGGAAATTTATGTCATTTTGCAATATGTAAGAACTGTATCTTAATATTCCTTAATTTTATCATTTTGTACGATTTTCCTGAAAATATATAAGTTGACCATGATCATCATTTTTTTTAAAGTTCAACATAAAGTTCATAGAAAGGTTATTTAACATTGTACTGTACAATACGAGATATATTTGGACTCGTACCCAGCTGAGAAAACCATATTGGACTCGCCTCTCCGTATTGTACAGTACAATGTTAAATAACCTAATAGTATTATTTTCACAAATCAGTATTAACAAAGGTTTAATCAATATCAACATAATCCCACAAAAATGATACCAAATGGCAGGTTTAACATTATTCTTTCATTTGATATATGAATATATAAAATGCATTCAACGGTTCAAGAGATATTCAGAATTATACGCCTTGTCGCAAGACTTTTTTTAAAGAATATATTAAAATTAGTCCTAATATCATTTCAGAAATTTCCTTACTTTTAAATTATTCATTGATAACATGAAGTTATTTACACTAATTAATAGATGCCAAATGATGAACGGCAGTTTTAGAACAAACTTTAGCATAACTTTAATTTTGTTAGCCAGAATTCAAGTGCTTTTGAATTCAGCTGCAGGCACAGGTGAGTATAGCGTACCAGGGACCCATACAGTGAATTTTAGTTCAAATAGCCTAGTTACTATATATCAATAAGAAGGTAAACAACACAGTTCGCACATAGACCCAGTTTCAGCTTCATTTCTTCATCGATAGTGCATATTTATCAAAACCTATTGCAATATAGCCTACGTAATTATATTTTCCGTAAACGTTTACTTCAAGGTCCAAATGCAAACCGTTTTGTAACAGCGACTGATAGTTTCCGAAATGTTTACCATTTTTCGCAAACTCGAATAAATCTCACACATTTCGGGTACGTCTATTTCCAGTGCGCAACCGTCACTGTGGACATACAAAAGAACGGCACAGCACTGCTACTTGAGCTAAGTATTCCATAGACCTGTATTGGTGATGTGTAACCTAGACTTGGTAAGACCTGGCCGCTCGATGCGGTATGGAAACTAGTTTTACCCATTATCAGTATGGCTGCATGTATATGTTTACAAAATATATCAACGAAATAAAATGAATATTGTATTAACGGATCGTATTAAAACTGTGGAAAGCTTGTGGAAATATTTATCAAATCAATTTCTACGAGCGTCGGTTGTGTAATTTTGGATGACACAAGGCGAGTTGCTAAGCTTGTTAAGGGAAGAATTCAGTGTTAGAAATGTGTGAGATTTATTCGGGTTGACGAAACTGAAAAAATCGGAATTATCGTCGCCTTTCAAACGTTTGCTTTTGGGCCTTGAGTAACTTTTACGGAAATGATAAACACTTATGCTATATTGCAATAGGTTTTATATATATGTTATTCTAGATGAAGTAATTAAGGCTGTGTGGGTCGAGTGTAAACGGTGTTGTTTCCTTCTTATTGATAATAGTCTTGGCTATTTTTTCTACAGTCCTGTTTGGGTCCCTGGTACGCTACACTCCCTGGGCTGCAGGTTGTTTGCAAAAAGCTGCTCCACATGCCCCAAAGTGTCCACCGATCATGATTCAATAACCAAAATCAAACCTGCTCGAAAGATAAGTACAATTTCAAGAGGCGTTTTCGCTGTTTTAAAACCGAATTCACTCCATAGGAATTAAGATTGCTTCTGTTCTCAATTCATAATCGTGTACATAGAATAAAAGGGGCAAGACTGATTTACTGTGTTCGTGAAATAAATTGCGTATGACAAAATAGATATTTATCACTTGAAGAGGATTCATTAGCTATGGTTCTTGCAGTGTGTAGTCTGGATCTTTGGTCCCTTTTTGTTTCGGATTTTTTAAAACATTTAAGCTCATGTCTACCTTTCCGACATAAAACTATACAGGTAAGGCGACCTCGGAAAATCTAATGGAGGATAAGATCATTCTGGTTTTGATAATGTAGCGACAGTATGTATGCTTGAAATCATATCTCAGCTGTGATGTCAGAAAATGACGAGAGGATTTTTACCACATGCAAGTACTTTCAGTAGCTTGTGTGATTATATGCATCTTTTGAATGCTGCCTCCAAATGAGTTCGAAATATTTCCGAAACTACTCTTACAAATATCTAGTTCAAATTAAAGTATCTTCTACTATAGACGTCGGCGTTGTGGTTCACTTTATCTTCTGACTCCCTTTTGTTCGAACAGTTCAAAGCTTTTTACACCTAGGTTAAAACTATAAACGCTTACCAATAACGTAAAACGTATTTTAAATACTTTTGAAGGCTACTGCAAATATTCCAATGACAAACGTGACTTTCATATGAGACGGATTGATTGATTTACATCCAGTAATGACTACACAAATGGTATGCATTGTCCATGAACAAATGTAGAGGTTATGAATTCATAAACGACCAACAAAAGCAGGTTATGTCTCGATGACCTTGAACGTTCTCGTGTGCTTCATGTCAAGATCTTACGTGAGTACGGGTGCACTGAAACAATGGAGACTACATTTTGCGCTTACCAGTGCTAGGTTGTGAGTGTGACGTTTAAAGTACTATCATAAATGCAAACCCTGACATCCTGGATAAATTGAACCACGTGCATTTTAAACCCTTTTTTAGAGCAACATATTTTTGTTTATTTAAAGGCCGCTAAATCGAAGAGATGAAATAAACTGAATTTCAGCTACTATCCCAAGAAAAGAAGCCATGTTTGGACCTTGAATTTAATGTGATAAACTACCATACAAGCATGCTTCTTTTTACATTTACGTGTTTTTTTCGATTGTGACTGTGACCGAGAAAATGGGTCCAGACGAGTTAAAATCACACATTCTATTTTAAATATTTTCTAAAAGTGTGAAGTCTGTTGACTATGCATTGAAAATTTCAAGTAAATCTATCAACTACTTTTAAAGTTATGCTTGTTTTCAGATAACACACATTGTTATTCTTCATAATTGCAACGTCAAAACAGTAATTTTAACGTCAGTATATTTGACGTTGCAGATTGCCATGTTACACATTCGTAAGAAGGTATTTTTTCTTGAAGTTTTAACTGATAACACATAATTTGTCGTCACGTATTTTGCTTGTTTTAATTTGTTGTAATTTCTCAAATTTTCAATAAATCCTCATTTTGATTGACCGTGTCCTAATTTTCACTTTCTCGAATGCGACAGAATAAGCGGTTGCTGTGTTAATATGCTTTATGATAAAGACTTGATAGAATCATTTTCATGAATATTTCAAAATGACATTTCCAATGAACATCAGTTGTTAAATATTTACGCCTAGTCGAAATTTGGTGAAAATTGGTCAATTGTCCTTTTACATTTACGCAATAATAATTAATGCTCATCTGGACCCATTTTCTCAGTCCGAGTAAATATATAAAACTGTTGAGCACAGTTTTATTCAGAGAGTGCAAGAAATATGTAGTAAAAGATGTTAATTTAATTCTGCTGCATTTTATAAATACATGTCGCATATCATTCTTGCATGCAACCTTAGGTATTTGAAGAGGCATTCGCGATGTCTAAAAATGTAAACATACACAGGTTTTTGGCCTGGGGACTGAAAGTCCCCTAGGCCTAAGTTAGCATACCAGATTTCAAACACTGCAAGAAATTTAGCTGTGCTATGTGCGAATAACAACTGTAAACATGCGCTATGCAAAGTAGTGCAAGACAGACCGGATCAATCTTCTGTTTGAATGTCGCATATGATAAGAACATATTACAAATAAAAACAGTACATACAACTTCAAACGATTGCAGGAAGGTATATAGCTTACGGACTGCATTACACATTTTTTCTGTTTTAGATATTAATGCGCTGTTAGCTGATTACGGAAGATAATCATATGCATATCACGGAAAAGTACGGATATTTACAGAAATTTACGGAAACGTACGGAGCTCGATATAGGAGTTTGTAGATTGATTTTCAAATTTCCGATGTTATTTCATTGACAACTTTGTTATTTACGAACGATTACATATATATTTACCTAAAAATAAATTTCTTTAAAAAAAGATATAATTTACGTATATTCCCGAGAAGGAACTCACGTGATCAAAACACCCGCCATTTATCGAGGACGCTGCATGTCAAGGCCCAGTGAACGGTTTCACCGATTACAACTACAAGGTACCCCAGACTCATTTTTGGTTTTCTCTGTTATACACATTGTATACAGAGTACTGTATTTATATTTCATTGCTGGTATTGCTTTGTTTATTTCTGTTTCAAGATATTGTCTTTGGTACACAATCATTTTCGATCCACATAATCAGATCATATCGCTTGAAGTTGTACAAAGCGCAGATAGAATTATTTTTATTGGTTTAAACAATTTATAATGTTGACTATGTGATTATTTTTCATTCAACGTACGTTTTATAATAAAACAAACTTCTCTGCCACCCATATATTTGTGAATCATGCATTCTGTTTCATATATTGAATTTCGTCCTCTGCACATTTCGACCCGCGCTTTAGGTAAGGTTCAGCGCAAAACACGTCAGGTCAAAAGGTTTTTTTTCGGGGAGTTAAACTATAGCCCCCAGGCCTTCAGCGCTCACAGCGCTTTGATTAAATTTAGTTCCCAGTGTTAAAGATACTGTCTTTACTACTTTTGAAAATGATTCCCTCTTTTCTTATTTGTTTAGTATTACTACTGCTTAGTCAATGCAGTCGGAACATTTAAGCTATTACCTTTAAAGCCAATCGAAATGTAAACGGGATGAAATTGTAATGTCATTTTATACTTTTTTTATGATACTATAATGTTTGCTTGATATCGAATTTAAAGCCTTTCCTTAACGTCTTAAGGGTAACTCCATTGGTTTAGGGAACTATTAAAAGCTCAAAATTTCCGGTGTCAAGTAAACGGAGAGGAGACATTTTTGCCAAACTTGATATGAAGTTGTGTGAATAAAGATGGCCGCCACTAGACTTTAGCTATTATTAGAAATTAACCATTTCCTGTTTTTCAAAAACGGGACAGCGCAAGTGTGCTTCAGGGCAAGTTTGATGACATTTCATCGATTGGTACATGAGAAGAAGTCGTTAAAAGAGTACAAAGTCTTTCCTATTCACTTACTGATAAGAAGCAATAAATAATAAATGTTTCGCTTACATAACTACATGCCGGGAGTTTTGCTATAATAATAGAATCTATATGAATCTCTAAACATAACGTGGTTTCCATCAATGCAGAAGTGTGAAGTGAATCAGTGGAGATAGTTCTATTCGCACAGATGTCAAAATATTAATGATATAAAAACCAATGCCATACGACACTATTTTGTCTGAGTAGGAAGGAAGTTTTGACATTTAGACATGTACTGTATATCACGATCTTTGTATGAAAGTATGTTGAAAATACACGCAAACAGTGAATGGATTCGGACATTTGTGTCAATGCAGCTTCAAAATATTGCATATTTTAGGACTTATACCAAACGCAATGTATTATTATCCCTCTATTTGCATGTTGAAATAGCATTCAGACTGGTCAAAACTCTTCTCGGGCATAGATAACATCGAATTACACGGGGGATGTTATATGAGATTTTCTAGCACTGGTGAAAACTGCGGATACTCCGATCCGGTTTGCAAGAATAGTAATTTCTTTCATAGGAAAAATCATGAACAGTTTATTTCTGAATCGCTTAATATTGGTATGATCTCTAAATATGAAAACATGTCCAACTAATGAGTTTTATTTTGGAAGAAAATAGTCTGTTTATGTTATACATATCACAGGTTTGTATTTGCAACTGGGACGCTTAAACTGACGTGCATTGTATGTTCTTTATATCTATTTTATCAAATCATTTTTATCAAAATACGCTTGGAACCGACATGTGGTTTTATAACTCCCACATGGTTAGCAAGAGACTGATATTTAACAAAGTCTCTATAGTTCTTTATACTATGTTTTAGTAAAAATCGTAAGGTTGTTTTAGATGGTTGTACAAAATTCTAATTAAATTAGTGCATAACCATAAAAACTATTGAGGTTTATGAGGGCTCACAAGAGCTTAAAACTGCCTATACTTGATTCTGTTTTTAATAATTTTGCTTCAACGATTGCATAGCTAACGTCTTCCAATTTCAGAGTATTTAAAGTTTCAAAGGTTTTATCTAAACATAAAGTCCCACTTTAATGAGCATTCGTCACATGTTGCTTCTGTAGCATTAAACAAAGCAGTTTTTGTGCAAGTTATCAATACGTGTACGTTTTTGTCTTACGCATACCATATATCAAACGGTTACCATTATCCGAAATGGTACATTGCATTTGATCAGCTTGTTAAGCGGCTCGTTTTTGATGAGGGAGAAATGCCTATTTGATTATCGTCCATTTTAATTTTATAGAAGCTACATTTTGTTTGTTTGGCATAAACTACGATTTCTGATTCAACAGCCGAAAGTCCAATCCATTACACCACATTGATGGAAATTACCATATATTTTTGTTTGACAGAAACCACGTTTATGTTTTTAAAAAGCGAAGGTCCAGTACATTACACCGAAGTGAAGGAATTACCCTTGACTTTTAAGTATGTGTCCCAACAGAACCAACATCGGAATTAATTCATAGTTCATTCGTAGTCTATTTAGCCCTGAATACAGAAATGACCTGATGTAAAATTGTATGGAATAAAAGCGAAATCGATAACTGGTATTGGAAATTTATTAAACCATACTTCCAGTTGGCTAGCAGGACTTCCTTGGCCATTCCCCGTTCATTATTGTGCAGTTTATTTTTTAAAAACTTTCAATATTGGAAATTATTACGACGACACTCAAATATTGATTTCTTCACACTTAATGAGACAAAAATATTTGGCGCCTCTATTCTCAAAATAATTGCTCTAACAACGGATGGATTTTTTTATAGAAAATACCTTCTTTCCTCGAATAAAACTTTTTAGCATTTTTAAACTGAAAAATTACTTGGGACTTTAAAGCTGTACAATTATGAAAATCGTTTAGGGAGGAAGATACGAGTGAATATAGCTTCTAAATTTTCTATTAGCAAGAGAAAAGAACAAAAAAGTTTTTTATTCCTTCAAAGAATTGCCTTTTGTTAGCAATGTAAAGTTTCAACGTTAGACTGATTTAGGTATGCAGTATCTTCTTGTCTGTCAAGGGCAACAACGGCACCATAGAATGATTTATTGAAATAGAAACATGAGATATCACATTGTTCCGAAGTTGCTGCAATATATAAGCTGGAGTATAATTGTAACCTTTTTATCTTTAATAATATTTCACAATCAAATATAAGACATGTGTGCTGGCGCATTACCTCGAAAAAAGCGGACATTTTTAAAACCCTGTCTTATCATATATGTTTTGGTTTCGTCAGTAGTACACCAAGAAAGTACAGCCCGGTTAGCACTAGTCTCCTTTTGTAGGAGTTTTAACTGAAATTCAATCAAAGAAAGCAGTAAACAAAACAATTTTATTAGTCAAAATATGTAAGGTATCTTTGTAACTTTCAATCTGACATCAATAAGGGATGAACCCTATAATTATAGTGATTTACTTAAGCATTTACTGTGCATACGCGATAAACGGTGCGTTTTGTCGTATTAGATCCACGCGCAATTCAACATTGATGTTGAATTTTGTCGTACAGAGGTTGGTGCATCTTTAAAAACATCTACATAATTACTTAACTTTTTTCTACCATGATACCAAAGATTCCCTGTATATATTGTAAGTTTCGTTTCGTCAAAAGTTTGCCCGAGTTCTATAATGTATGCCCATATTTAATTCTTATGCACTACTAAATACACAGTTTTAATAAGTTATTGGTGCAAAAATGATGACATATCGAGCATCCGACGAGAATTCACTTACAGTTCATTGATAAATCAAGTAATGTTTCACATTTTAGAAAAAGTAGACAAGATATGCATACAACTGTTAATCAAAGCGCTGAAAACGCTGGATTTGTTTGTGTAATCAAAATATTTGTCCTTTGTTTTGTTGCGACGGCTATTTCAGTCTGTAATCTTCATTAATGAAGCCTATACCAGTTGGTAATAAGATACGAACAGAATGCATCAGTTATAAATCGTATTTTTGATCGAATTGTCTCTGTTTCTATTCCCGGTACACATAGACAAGAGGTATTTTGACTGTACTCAACAAAATGTTTTCACCTACAGTTCTACTGTCTAAAATCAGACACTGATCGAGCAGCTAGTTAGTAGTTACGGCGCTTCGATAACACAAACGAGCAGGCAATAGCACCGATCAATAAGGGGATCAATTTATTGTGCGGACCGACAAAGTAATAATGCGTATCTATAATGCCACAATATACATTTATAGAACGAATATGGTTGAGACCAGGAAGTAACGATTCAAATGTTCGAATGTTTTTCTGCAGTCATTGATATGTATTTTAACAAAATAGCTCATTCGATGCGTTTCAAGATATCGAGGCCTACAGTCGAATGTAGGGTTAAATTGCTATCTATCTAGAACAATCACCACCTATTAAATATAACAAATCGTTTAAACATCGACATTTATTGTTTCCTAACACTTGTGCTTACGCGTATTTCTAATACATGTAGGAACGCAGACTAGCTCGCGCCAGGTCCACAGAATAAACATATCAGCAATAAGGAAAGCTATAATTACGTCCCTTGCCGCGCATTGAATAAAATTTATGAATGGATGGATATAATCGTAAAAAGAGAATGTGTAAATATGCGCGTAAATATTCAAAATATTGGCTGTTCAAAATATTTCATTCTTTAAAACGACGATCAGGGTTAGACATTTTGTTGTCACAGAAACTCCAAAACATATGTTTTCTTTCCGCAGAAGGTTTAAGAAATGGCCGGCGGGTTAAGAAATCGGAACTATTTCTATAGGGTGTATATATATAGTAAATCGTCCCTTATTTTTACGCATCATTGTAAAATGAAATACATCCGCGGTTCTTATTCGAAAACAGTTTACTTTAGTTATATTTACAAAATTTAGCTGATGATGAATGAGTTTATAACATTATATATTTAAACAATACAACTTTCATGTCTGCAATGGCCATATGGTTTCAAATGAAGACTCATAATTTGGGATTATATGCTGATTGACGTGCCGGAGCTACTTTCAGATTTGGTACTTAAGGAGTAGGCTTCGGAAAACGGCAAGTAAATTTGTTTCTTACACGAACAAATAAAAATTGTATTCTAAGTAAACCTTATGGATTAGACCTTCAACAAAGAAAGGACTCAACTCTATAGTAGCAATTAAATTATGTGACAAAGCCGAAAGGCACACGATGAACACCTACCATTAACAACAAATGGCAACAATGGAAACTCGACATAAAAATCCCACAATAAATATTAGAAAATATTCAATTGGTTGAAATATTATCTAAAACGTGAAGTCATCCGAAATATCGCTTAAGTAGTGATGGTTACTATTAAATGGTTGCAAAACACTACATTGCACATTGACTTAAATCATATGGACGTGACAAGATAATTCACTTTATAATGGAAACATGAAATGAACTCCTGAGTTTTGTATTCTGAAAAAGCATAATGTTTTTGTCATTTATCTTTATAAATGATATATGTTTCACTGAGCGGGAGCTCTGTATCACCTTTGGGAAGCTACTGGGATCATGGACTACGGTATATCGTATTATTTAGAGTGGATTACTGTTCTCAGCCTCAGTGCATTGAACGTTATTGAGATACCAACCTTTTAACCTAACGAAATACGATATGTTTGTGGTTTTGACAACGGTATAATAGACATGCTTCCTTACACCATTCCGACTTCTATTCAAATGTAAACTCCATTATGTTATTTTCTGTCGTACATTTTTTTTTCAACGATAGAGCGAACATCTCAGGACAAATACTGCCATGTCATTTGAGTAAAACCTTTATGCTTAAGTGTTTCTGGTTTATTATGTATGAGAGTGCATCCCATTCTATAAATGTTTTAACTTCTTGAGTATCAACCATTGTAAAAATACTGCAGATCAAAGTAAACATACTAGTAACTTACTAGTATATGTTTTATAGATACGGACTGGTAGAGAACATACGTAACATGAGGAACATGATTTTGCAAAACAATAAACGAAAGGTATTAAACTAATGTTATGACTCAGTTAACCTGACCAAATAACCCGTGTACTATCTGTTTTATTTACATTTTAAATTAAAACAACCTGTAACAATAATGATTTGATACCCATGAATACATTTCTTTATAATAACGGGTTAATCCAGTATGGTTTGTTGTTCTAAAGTCGTGCGTAGTCCTAAAGTTCCCGTATTTTTCATAAAAAGAATACTTCCTGGAGTTCACGTTCGTTCCTTCCAATGAAGTAAAGAAGAACAGAGAATTTTGATATCTCCAAAGCTGAGAAGAAACACACGTTGCACATAGACAGTGCCTACAGTAATAAATGAAGAAACAACGTCATATTTACAGTTTACCACGAAATTCAGGTGTAAAGAGCAATTTTTATCGTTTGTTTGTTTGTTATCGTGCTTATTGGGTCCACCAACCTCGTTCAAGGTGCAGACGGTAGACCCCCCAAAAACAAAAACAAAAAAAAACAACAACAATTTTTATCGTTTCTCTACTTTCTTTTTCAAGAGGAAATTTCTATGACGTCACTATTAAATTGTGCTGTTAAATGTCTAAAACTGTATGAAGTACAAATGAAGGTCTATCAATAATTCTACAATGAATGTATGGAGGTATTCTCCTGATTTTGATGTGACGAGAGTGAGACATGTTGACTTTTTCTATCTACATTTAAAATTGCTTTAAAACAGGAGGGACTACTGCATGTGAAGAAATAAGCGAAACACACTTTTACTAATCTTTTATGTTTTATTTCTTATTATGTGATGTTGCTCTGTAAGTTTTTTGTCCACTACGTGTTTATTAAGCATCTTAAAACTCCATGGACAGTTTGGTATTATAAGATATCAAATTAAAGAACGGCAGTTTTACCAGTAATTCATCTATTTATAAAATAATCAAAACAAAATGCGCACTGCAACCTTTTTAACACCCCTCAATATAAAATGAGTATATTTTTAGAACATTTACCGCAGGTGCTTATGACATGAAATGACCCGTGAAAGAACCATTGAAAATGCACAACTTTTGGAGGACAGTTCAGACCTTATAAATGAAAACACATCATTCTCTTGTATAGAAATTAACTTTATATATGTCAAACTGCTCCCACATTTTAACAAACAATTATTACTGATTGAACAATAAAGAAAAGTTGTTCCATCTTCTTGGTGTTATGGCTTCATTTGTTGGCATGCACGACTTTCGGCATATGAAGCAAACATTGAATTTTTTATGTCCCCGAAGGGTGGCATACTAAAATCGCACCGTCCGTCTGTCCATCTGTCCGCCCTTACATTTGGATACCTAGGTGGCTATAGGACAGGTACGTAAATACTCTTTGATGTCATTCATCCGTAAGCCTTAGGTGGCTATGTTTTCTCTTACGTGGCTAAAAGAACAATGAGAGAACATGTCATACGTATCCATATGTTAGGACGTCCGTCTGCCGTCCGTACGTCTGTCCGTCCGTCCGTCACCACTTACAATTCCGTGTCCGGACTGTAACTCTGTCATGCATTAAAGGATTTTAAAATAATTTGGCACAAATGTCTAGCACATCAAGACGATGTGTCGCGTGCAAGACCCACGTCCCTACCTCAAAGGTCAAGGTCACACTTGGAGTTTGAAGATAATGGAATCCTGTATATATGCATACATTCGTGTCTGGACAATAACTTTGTCATGCATTGAAGGATTTTAAAATAACTTGGCACAAGTGTCTTGCATATCAAGACAACGTGTCGCATGCAAGACCCACGTCCCTACCTCAAAGATCAAGGTCACACTTAGACTTTGAAGCTAATGGAATCCTGTATATATGCACACATTCGTGTCTGGACTATAACTTTGTCATGCATTGATTTAAAAATAATTTGGCACAAATGTCTAGCACATCAAGCCGATGTGTCGCATGGATTTTGAAATTACATACCACAATTATTTAGCACATGGAGAAGACAAAGACTGTAAGACACCTCTTTCGGGGGCATTCGTCACTTGTGAGGGACAGCTCTTGTTTCTGACATAGAGCCTTTTAATTAACCTACACGATAAAGCTAGGTCTGACGTAGAGGTAAGTTCCAACACCTGTATCATGGTAAGTAAACTTATTTAGAATTATTCTCTGAAACTAAAATTATTGCACGGATCTGTATTATATATGCATTATGAAAACAAAAGGAATAAATATTAGTTAATTTAGTTAGATAAAACTGACGACCTAACGTTCAATGAAATGTAAACTGTCAATCTAAATATTCAATTATAGATACGTTGCACTTTAGTTTAATTTTGTGAGTGTCAAAAGTAAGAAATTGAAATCACTACAGCGCCTTGTGATCTAGACAGAATATTATTTCATTTTCAATAAATGGAGTGCTTCTTATATTTATATTTTACATATCTTAAACTTAAGGGATTTCAGCATCAATATCACTCAACGCCCCAGACTCGATGTTTCTATAAGTTACAGTTGATATATTAAGTTTAGATATTTCTTTTATTATATTTATGATCTCTCTTTGAACATCATCAGCTTTCTCTTCATCTGAAGCTGACATTGGTAAAAGATTGATTATTTTACACCATTTAGAAAGTTTACTGTTACATCCGACCGAGTGTGTATGTAAAACAGTGTCGGCGTTTAAAGTTTTTCCTCCTATTTCTTCAGATGGAATTTCGGGATAAAGAAATGATAATTTCTAAAATGATAATTCCACTCTAGATAAATTAGGATTGCTTAAAAGCAGATCTAGGCGTTGGGTCATGCTTTCTTAAACAAGGTATACGAATATTTCACCAATGATATACATATTTCCGCTCATTTTCACCGTTTATATCTCATCGCTACATAAATTATAAGCAGCAAGCACACACATACAAATCGAAAGATTAGCGTTGAGGGTATTAATGTTCTTAGTTGGATCATTTTCTATCCATCTATAGCAGTTTTAAAGTAACATTCGAGGAAATGTTGATTTTCATTTTTTTCTATTTTTACACTTACTTCTTGTTCCATATGTGCTATGATTTGTATGCAATATACTATACGGTCGAGACATAGAGAATATTAGGCTACTGTCTTTTGATAACAGGTGATATCAGGTGAGGTAGATGCGGCCAGAATTTTCCAACCGTATCTGCCGAACCTGATATCACCTGTTGTCAAAAGACAGTTGACTAGTATTCCATTTATCATGCAACATCTTCATACAATTTCTTTACATTTTAGGGGAGTAAAATAGAATAGATACGGTATTTGAAAAACATATGATTTAAATTACGGCTGAAATTACTACGTGTGCATCGATACATAGTTCTGCATTTCAAAGGACAAAACGGATGAAAAACCACATAAATATAATTTTATAGTTATATTCATGAGCATATTTATAAATATTTTAAGTGTTATGTGTAATGATCAAGAATCTTTTAATTTGCAAACTTTTTTGCAAAGACACACGCGCAAGAATTTCAAGGTAATACACAGTCATGTTCAACACGACGGCGTGGGCTCAACTCAACAACATTCAACAACTATTGTAAACAAACGAGGAAATTTAACTGAAATATGCCAATTTACTTGACACTTCGTCAGTTGATATTGATGTTTGAAGGCGTAGTATAGACATTAAGATTTGAAATGTGCAGAGTAGCCCCGAAGAACATTGACTGGAGGATTGTGTTGGTCGGAATCCCCGCTGGTGCTAAGTTCTGTACATTGTGATGAGATACAACAGGATGAGCAACTGAAGAATGTTCATTGTTGCTGCTAGATGAACCAGTAGAACAGACAGGACTAATTGGTCTAGTCTCCGTGAAAGCTGGTAATGGACTACGAATGTCACTACTATTCGCGACATTTTTGTTTGCTGGTATCATGGAACATTTCTTCTGGCTTTGCAAAGATATATTACTGTAATTTATAATGCTTTGGACATGGTTGTGCCCAGATATTTGCATACTATCTACAGCTTTGATCTCTTAAGTTTTGAACCATGTGTTTTTTGGCAGAGTGGTTGGTTAATCTTCTATTTGGTTCAAACCTAGCAGATATAGACATATTCAAAGTTTCAGGAAGCCAGACGGTATCTTGAAGCCAACTTTCTGGCGCAAAAACAACTGATCGGAACTGTCTTTAAGTGGAACTGTCCTTGCTGTAAGGTAGAAAGGGTCGTCGCTGTGGCTGAACCCATGTGGTCGCTTTGCGGCAAAGAAGTTGTAGGCAGCAACTGGGCAACTAACATATCCAGGAGCCCACAGCCTCGGCATAACATCACGACTGTCAGCAGTCTCACCGGTACGAGTTTTTGTTTGCCTTTCATTCATTTCAAGGTATTCCGTGCCTTCACTATCGTAGCAAAAATTAATATCTCCCTAACAGAAATAAGAAATCATACATTTTTTAGTTTAACTACCGAGAAAATGTTATTTTCTCGTTATAAATGAACACCTGGGGTGTCGTATTTCTTTTGTTACAAAATTATGAACTCAGCAGTTTTTTAACCATTTCGAAACGGGGGCTGTAACAATAAAATTTTGTATTTTCTGCCACAAAAACACGCAATCTTTTAAAAAAGGAGTCGCAAAGCTACTTGCAAAAAAGCAGATTTGGTAAAATGGTAATTATTAGGAGGCGGTTATTGGCATTTAAGAATATGTCCATTAACTGGACCTCCCAAAAAGAACGAAATGAGCATTATTAATGAAATAACATGTAAAGAAATCAAAGTTCATCGAATTTACTGTTTGGTACAAAATATTATTAATGCATCTCAAAGTGAACGCTTTTATTAATTAACATCCTCCTCTTTAAAAATATGTTTTGTTTTTTGTTATTTTTTATCGTTTTCAGTGTTTAATCAAAGTATAACAGTGAGTTATATCTTGATAAACTCGCTGTCAATCCAGCGAAAATTATAAAAATGTTCTAACCGAATTAAAGTCAAATTGTTTAATGTATACCGAGCGTAATTAAAGCTTGAAACCATACGACGATGATGTCGATAAGATGTCATGTTTGCTATCCTTCCTGGTGACGTTTCCCGGACTTTCGTCATATCTTTTAAACAAACTGGACAAAAGTAGAGTTCAAGACATAAAATAAACAGAAAAATTGTTGGTTTTTGCTAATATCAAGATAATTTCACTTGTGAACACCAAAAGTAGTTGTTTTCACTCATGGCTACGCCACTTGTGAAAATATCACTTTTGGTGCACACTCGGTTGAACTATAATGTGATGTCACCAAAACCAACATTTATCCTCTATATATGTATTGATGAAAGCTCATGTTTTTTTGAAATGATCAGATTTTTTTTATTTGTTGCAAATCAGATTTTATTTCATACAGTAATAAAACAACAGTGTCAAATTGTACTGACGAAGGGCTTGGTATACCTAGGGCTAACTCAGGCCCTCTTGCCAAATATTCATGTAGAGGTTAGGTTCTGTTTGGGTTGCTGAGGTATATGTATCTCACAACTGAAACAAGTTGATAATTATCAAAGATAATTTATTAACTATAAATACAAATGTATATACTAAAGTATATCTATGTATAATGCCACATGATGACTGAATGCAATGAAGCATCTCAGTAATTCAACACTTTACTGACGTACAATTACAATGTTATTTAGCGTGTTGTACAAAGACTATCTCTATAGCTTATTACCTATAAAATATACACTTTATACGTGTTTCCAATAGTAAAAAAAAAAAAAAAAAAATAAAAAAAAAAAAAAAAAAAAAAAAAAAAAAAAAAAAAAAAAAAAAAAAAAAAAAAAAAAAAAAAAAAAAAAAAAAAAAAAAAAAAAAAAAAAAAAAAAAAAAAAAAAAAAAAAAAAAAAAAAAAAAAAAAAAAAAAAAAAAAAAAAAAAAAAAAAAAAAAAAAAAAAAAAAAAAAAAAAAAAAAAAAAAAAAAAAAAAAAAAAAAAAAAAAAAAAAAAAAAAAAAAAAAAAAAAAAAAAAAAAAAAAAAAAAAAAAAAAAAAAAAAAAAAAAAAAAAAAAAAAAAAAAAAAAAAAAAAAAAAAAAAAAAAAAAAAAAAAAAAAAAAAAAAAAAAAAAAAAAAAAAAAAAAAAAAAATAAAAAAAAGTCATGTTTGCTATCCTTCCTGGTGACGTTTCCCGGACTTTCGTCATATCTTTTAAACAAACTCGACAAAAGTAGAGTTCAAGACATAAAATAAGCAGAAAAAGTGTTGTTTTTTGCTAATATCAAGATAATTTCACTTGTGAACACCAAAAGTAGTTGTTTTCACTCATGGCTACGCCACTTGTGAAAATATCACTTTTGATGCTCACTCGGTTAAATTATAATGTGATGTTTCACCAAAACCAACATTTTTCCTCTATATATTTATTGATGAAAGCTCATGTTTTTGTGAAATGATCAGATTTTCTTTATTTGTTGCAAATCAGATTTTATTTCATAGAATAATAAAATAGCAGTGTCAAATTGTACCATAGATCAAAGTGCTCCTGTACGCCTTTCACGCCAAAGTGAATTGTGAATTTCAACCATAGATTGTTGAGCACGGTATGTAGAGTGTACATTGAGTTTATCGGGAAACATGTTATACATCATATTATATTTCCATTAACCATTGAAAAACATAAAAGAAACGATTGGAAGTGTATCCTTTCTTCCAATGTTATCTATTCAAAGAAGACAATAACGAGACAGCTTTAGTGTTTGACTATTACCAATGTACTTCAATAAAACATAAACTTGATAGAAAGTGTGTGGACACATTTGGCTCGTTGTACGTATGTTCTGCGTTACTGGGAAGGGGCTATCCGCTGCAGAGTTTGAAGTCACAACATTATCGTTATGAAAGAAAGGTATTGCTTTATGATTTAGTATGATCAAGTAGGTAAAGCAAACTTATGTAGATTAGCTGTAGCCTGGAGTACATTGTAATTGCTTAAACTGTATGGCTTCTTTTTGCCATTCTTATTTGTTAAAAGGTCAGTTTAGGCAAACGAAACTGTTATAAAATGTGGTGAGGTCTATATACCAGTATAAACACTGCGTCTTCAACCATTTGTCAAAATATTAAAGATTATTGGCGTGTTTATTCTTAATGTAGACACAAGCTTAAACATATTGCGGCATTATAAAAATCACTAGAATTATCTTTTTTTATGGAGCAAATCCGAAATATCGCGTTAAAATTACAAATTCCTAGGAGGTGACAGATTTCCTGACACAAGTATAGAAATAAACCCATTAGACCATTTTACATTAAATGAAACGAATCTGTGAAAATAATCTGTTTTATACCGATGCAGACATTAGAAATGCAATTTGTAAGATGTGCTTTATTTGTGCAATGTCACAGGCGTCCGAATATTCACGATATACTGGGAAACCAGCGCCAGTAAACGCAATTTGGGAGGCACTGAGGAAATTTATGACATCTCTGCATGAATTTGACGATCTAGTTGGAATACATAATAGAAATACACGCACAGAATGAAAAGATTCTGCCATTCGTGTCAATGCACTTCGAAATTATTGCACCAGTTGGGACCTTTTCCCTTACATGTATATGTCCTATTTTTGCATGCGAGAATAACATTGAATTTCCCTAGTGACCATGATAATGTTTTCAGAAGGGTGTTGATTTTAATGTATAATTACGACAAAAATTGCCTAAATCTGTGAAAAGAATACTTGAGCAGTAGGCAAGTGATTATAATATTTCACTGATAGATTGCAAGGCCAGCGAAACGCAGAGATGAAAACAAGGCAGTACTGTATCAAAACATACACCGTTCTAGTACCTGATCAAAAATAAATCGACCTGTATTTTAAACTACCAACATAAAAAATGGGACCAATTGGTGCCATGTAGTTTGTTTTATAATTTGGGTGGATAGCAATGTACTTTAGAAGATAGATTTATTGGCATTTCTTGCACAAAAGTTACATTTATTGATATGATATTCTTCTTGAAAAATTGCATTCATTTATTATGTTTGTATATTAGGCTTACTTTAACAATTTGATAAAGTAATTATCTGGGTGCATGTTATGCTCCTCCAAGTAGACAACTGTACAATTAAAATATTCTTCTGCTGTAACAATTTCAGATTTTCTGTATGTTTCACATAAAGCAGGCGGCCCTGCACAAATCCTATTAAGGATTTGCAAACCAATGATTAACCATCGTAAACACTACTTTACCTTGTCCAGTTTGCCGCCAATGTACTTGACCAATATCTCTGATAAAAAACGTAGACAGTTCATTGAAAATATTCTCAAATATAATGGCATCCTCCTTCGAGATGTCAACATTATTGTGGTTGTTGTTGTTTAAAAGGACGCGATATTGATCACTAGTTGTATTATCATCTTCGCCCCTTTTATATACCACGAGTCCAGAAAAATATATGGCCGAGAAAAATCTTGAACGGTACACAAATTAACATTTCCGGGAGATATAGAACTCGTGTTTCCAACAGGAGGTAAAATACCTATGAAGTAATGTTGTTTATATTAATTTCAATTACGTATTGACGGTTAAATTGTTAACCCGTTTTTTGGTTAAACGCGAGATATTAACTGCGTTTACCTGCGTTTACCTGGCGTTTCAACGCTGTAAGAACCATAACGAAACCATAATGAACAAAGCCGTGATCGCCACTGTATCTTGTATTTTATGTTAAAAGCGAATTTCATTGTTTCCCATGGGTCGCATTTACAGTAGCGCCAATTGTCAAAAATATATAAACAGCCGAATTTGAAAACTGCTTTTATTAAACGAACTTTTAAAAGATGATAGTTTTAGAGTAAATCGAATCTGATATTGAAATAATATAATATTAGCAACGAACCATCTTCATTTGCATTTTTTAACGATTTATATGTATATTTCACTCCTGTCGACAGTATTGAATCCTTTCCTTACTCTACATAATATCGTACAAACAGAAATGAATGATAATTTCTACATAGATGGGCGGATATATTCCAATCCTTAGAAGATTCTAACCTTTATTCCCATTGGCTTCCCAAGTTGGCATTTATTGATAAATTCCATTTTGAACAATTGCATTCATTTGTAGTTAAAAGTTCCAACTGGATATTTTAGTTGTAACTTTGTAAACTAATTGATCTCAGTCCATTGGAATGCTCCTCCAAGGATTAGGCAACTGTCCAATTGAAATATTCAATTGGCTGTAACAAAAATCGATCCAATTGGATTTTCTGATTTTCCAATTCGAAAATGGTAATTTTTCATGGTTTTGAATATGTCTACAAGTTTCAAACGTAGATGTATCTTTTTGAAATTTAGAACATGTATTCCAATAATAAAGAACTTCCCATAGACATATAACTCCTAGTTATAAACCAGAAACTCTTCGATTTCAATTTGGAAAATTTTGGAATTCCAAAAATTCGCTGGATCGTGTTCAATTTTTTTTCTACAATAACTAAGCATAATTTATCAGTCTTTATTAGTGGAACATTTGCCACGACCACAATTGCTTTATGTAAATAATCAAGTAAAATCGGTTTCAGTTGTTTCAATTTTGATTTCTGCGGTTATACAGATCAGCTATACAGACGTACTTCGATAAATATTGTAATCTAGAAAAGAAACTGGAATTGAGTAAATCCTAAGTTATATCTCATTTAATAAAAATGTTTGACACTACACACATATTTTTGATAGAGTATGAATTAAATTCATTGGTTAATATAGAATTTACAACACTAACCTATAAAGGACTTACATGCAAACATAAATTTCAATCCGTGCAGTCATTCATAGAGTTATTATTCTATTGACCAGAGATGTTATTTGGAGATAAAGACATATAGACCAGCCACAGAATGTGTTACTCTGACGCAGGTGACAGACGTTTCTATTCTGAGTACTTTTATTTTACATTTGTTTTAAAAATACTGTAATATTGGCAGTTACTTTGATTTCACTTTTCTAGACATGCACATTTTACTAGTTAGAGTAGTTTGTATTTATTTTCTGTATTTATTACGGTCTTACATATATACCGGTCTGCTTACAATAAATGATTAGTTTTGCTCATTTCTGTTCTTATTAAAGAAAGACAAACGTGTTTGCATCATTGATGTAACTAAAAGACCGAACCGGACTAGGTCTACTTTTATCTAATCAATAAGTCATCTTTCATAGTTTATCACATACAAAACGAGGTCACTCTGCTTCACATATTTGGAGCGGTGGTGTAGAGGTTAAGATGTCTGCCGCTCATCCCAGAGGTTGTGGGTTCGAGCCCTACTGGGGTCACGACAGCACCTCCTCATATGACACCAGTACTGGTTTTTCCAGGACTCGAGTGTGACTCGATAAGCGACAAGCTTGTTTAACAATCGCGCTAAAATAAATTAGTATAAACTAAGTTATAAAAATGTCTGTTGTTGTAGATGTAGTTCATTCATGGTTAAACATCCGTATGCATATGGTAATTTGTATTATTTTCTGCACTTGATTTTCAAAGAAATTCGATCTGAATTCTAACAACATTACCTTCTTTTTTCAATAAAAAGTGAATTGCGAATTATCTATGATGTCACTTGATACTGAACTGCCTTACAATGTTACTATGTTTCGAATTAAAGGCTTTAGTATTTTGAAGACCTAGGTTGATATTTATTGTCTTCTGTCAGACTTGTGCGAATATGGTAATAACGTAGGGAATACATTTGGTGTGTTCTTGAAAAATAAGGCTAGTATTAAGTACAAAAGATTAAAAAGTGATACATTCTGTACCCATGAGAACGTCACACGTTCCGTGCCTTAGGAATAAACATCTTGACACGCGAGAAATGCAATTTGCAATCAATTAGCAACCGTTTAATAATCGGTGTTTACTCAACTATTAAATTGACAATAAACATACGCACATGTCAACCTTTAAATCGCTGTGTTGTCTCGCCGCTTTTGATTGGTTTAAAGTTTTTTATTGACCAATGAAAGCAGATGTAACAAAAGGTAGCGAGTAGGCGGTGACAAATTATTGTCACTCGATTGACACTCGAAAACATTGTGTTTACGAAAAATAGAGCGACTTTGCTTTCGCTTTTCTATGCGATCACGGCGAAATGGCAGGGGATACGGCGACTATTTCGCCCACGTCGCTCTCAAACGTGATTCCTGGTTGTAATTACGGCTGATTAGATGTTTGATGCCTTTAATTTCGGAGAATCATTCCATTAATAAACGAAATAATGACCGGTTTGATGATTTGATGATTTTGCAAACATTGTCGCCGCCGTCTTATCAAATCTGTTTACATCACTGATCAGGTTACAAAACATTATTAGGACGTCACTGAGAAATGGTTTAAGTGAGGCAATCTTGAACAATTTAATGTTAATTTCAATAGAAGGAAACTTACAAACATAGGAAAACATTTTAAAATACACTTCTTGCTTTCAAGGTACATTAACCAGGCAACTTCTTTGAAAAAAGAATAGTTTGTATGTCTTTAAAAGTAAGGATTGGACTGTATTGGTTTTAGCAGTTAACAACACAGGACTACATTTTATAATACAAAACTTGCTTCAAAGGTATACACACTGTCTTTCAAAGGCCCCTAAGTATAGCTAGAATATCACCATTTGCCTTTGGGAATTGAAAAATTGTCGCCGCGCCACGCCATAGGAGTGGATACCCATCCCTATCACTCCGACAAAAAGTGGCTCCAACTGTTTACAGCCCAGTGTTTGTAATTGTGCTTTTTAGGTCCACCACCCGCGCACCAGCCCAGTGTGTACCCTGCTTACACATAAAAGAAACGCTATTTTGGAATCTACCTAAAACTTTTTCAATATCTTAAAAGCACTATTAAAGATAATTTTAGATGGGATTACATTACGATATAGTGCTTCATACCGACTATGCAGATGTTCAGAAAATGGAGCTTTTGTCATGGTACATTACTTTAAGCGAATGATGCAGAAATGAGTTTTTCAAGAAGAACGTATATTGAGAAATATCTGGTTTACACACGGTGTAGGAATATATCGACGTTTAATAATGAATCGCTTTCGCCTCGTCCCTTCTTATGAAACAAGTATCCATATAAGTTTGACGGAGTTGCGCCGAGTATTATTAAATATATATATATGCTGTTTTTACCGATGTTTGCTTGAATGTTTAGCTGAAACTTTTAGATTTGGCAGCAATCCTTTCAATCAGTACAAGTTGTTTTGAGGTTATTTAGATTGATCCCAGATTTATAATATGCCTCTTTAAAAGACCGAACATGCGAAGTTTGTCACGCGTTTGCAGCAGTACTGACGCATGAACAATATCACAATTATTTTAATTGTTAAGGTAAAATAGTACAGTACGTTACTGATTTCAATTACAAGGATATGTTTGGAAATTTTGAAGCATTCGAAGAAACTCAAAAACGATAGGATCAATTTAAATTTAATGAAACGAGTATCTGAACATAATTTGTTTTGTATAAATACGGATATGCAAAGTGAAACTGTTAAGATTGGTTCACTCGCTTTATGTCAAAGATGCTTAAGTATTCAAGATTTTAAAAACCCAGCGCCAGTAAACACATTTTGTCTAGGCATGAGGGGAATTTATGGCACTTTAACACGCGTTTGACGTTCTCCTCTGGAAAATAAATGAAATGTACATGTAAATAGCGCAAAAATATGAGCATTTGTGTTATTATGCATTTCACTTTGTGCTATTTGCGTTTTTTTTTAAGCATTTCCAAAACTATTTATCTCTCTGTTTCCAAATTGAAATGACATTCGATTTGGTAAGGCACGATTAAAAGTTGACTGAATTGTAAAATAACGACACTCCCAGTGTATTTAGTTAAAACTTTATCAGAAAGCAAGCTCTATTTTTGTTTTTAATCAATTACATGTTTTAATCACTACAAAACATGATTTACATAAAAACTTTCGTATTAATTCTTTCTTTTAGTTAAGTACATTTCTGTTACAGATTAGGAATGGGTTCATGCTATGTTCAGTGCTGGCACATGTAATTCGAGTTTATTTTAATGCTACATTTCTATCATATAAATTTAAACGAAACCATTTCTGAAAGTAGAAAACAGACTGAACCATGAGCTATGCAAGTCATTTCATTCAGGTCAATATTTGTCTCAAATTGTCTAGAACCTATCACGTAGTTCAATGATATAGGTCAGGCACAAAACCTTAATGTGTCTACTGAAACAAATAAAAACATTTCGACAACAGACTCTGTCGGAAGTTAAATATTCATCAGTAAAACATTCTTACATCTCTAGCACATTGAAATTGAAAAAGCAGTTTGAAGTTTTTTTTACGAATCTTTGTCTTGAGTTTAGTTGTGGAATCAATGACTAATAGTCCAAAAAAATATTGCATGTCATAACAAGCTATAAAGAACTACGTCTTACGAACCTTTAGACAGCTAAAAGTACAAAATCGTTGTCTTGCAATTGATTGATACTCATTGTCATGGAAACGACGTATAACTGATAACATAGTCCATTATTTACATTTTCTTCAAACATATGCATTCCTTTAAATCTCATGGCTCAAAGGAATTTGCACAGATATACCGATAATATATGTAATGAAATTCTCAAACAATCATCATCGCTTTGATACATTTCTATCTAACTTTAGAATTTCTATCAAGGACAACATTTGTATCAAACTTGTTAAAAGGGAGATATTTTGATATGCATGTATATGTGATGTAGTATTGTTGTTATGGTATATCAGAATGGATCACTAGTTCTTCCAACATACGCTTAGAATGACCTTACACAAAGGTCCTGAAATTTTTCTTTTCTTAATATACTGCTATGTTGAACCGTATATGTCCCGGAACGTATATATCACACGTGTGTGATATATTCGACCGTAAATATAACACGTGTTTAATGTGACATATTCGTTTGGTCATTTTTGACAGTTTACACCGAAACGTATATGTCTCATGGTTGTGATATTAAAGTGCATGAAAGTACAAATTTTCTTTTGCTTGAGTCTTCCAGGAAGAGGATCGGAACCGATCCACAGGAGCCGGCCATGCAGATATATCAAGTTTACTCTGTGTTTAGTTCCAATAAGTGTTGATCGCTGTCGTTTACCTTGGACTTTCTTTTGATAATCATGTCATTGCTTTCGGCTCTCCACATTACACCTATATACATGTATATACCTATATGGATGCCTCCCAACATCTTTACATTTCGTTTTTATTTGCCTTTTTCTGCATGTGAGATATTCGTTTTCGTGTTCCTATAAAATTCGAAGTCAAACGTATACATATTATGTGCCATATACGTTTCACGCGAAGACTATTTTCGACCGAATATATCACACGTGTGACATAAACATATTGTTATATGAGTGAATATTGATGCACATTTTGAAGTCTACCGGAAGTACCTTCTTACCATTATTGTATATGAAAAGAGACGTCTTTTTACATAGGGCCGCAATAATGCCTTTTATGATGATGCATTTCATAAAGCTGTTGTTAATGGTCCTAAACGATAACGATCTACTTTTAACTATGGGAAATATGATGTGTTTGTTGATTTTCCAAACATTTACTTTATTGTCTGTCTCTATTTCATACAAGTACATGTACGTGTATTATTTAGACTTCTTCATTAGCTTTATAATTACAGATGTTTCAGACATTGGTAGGAACATCATTCGATATCAATTACAAATTCAACACATACATATAGTTTCGAGCAAAAACTACACACATAAGTAAACACTCAATTTATTCTGAAAATGGGGGTCAATCGACACTTTTGTAATTACACTTTGATATAAATATCCTATAGATAAGAGATAAGAATTTTATCTATTATAGTGACATGTGCAATAACATATTCATAGTTCATATAAACATAATCATACAAATTTACTCCCGGCCCAATGGACATATATGTCAAATTATTAGAAATAATGTACATAATTTAAAGTCATATGAATCATTATCATAAACATTAATAAACTAAAGTAAATGCAATGTGAGCCCGCTCAAAACCGGGTACAAGGTGTGAAAATAAGAATGGGATATTTATTTACTAAGACAATGTTTTAAATCCCTAAATGTTAAGAATCATGAATTTAAGTAACAATTTCCCGAATAGTTTTTTTAAGTTAGTAATTGGCGAACTAAACATTTCGGATAAATACTTTTCGGATAGGAAAACATTCAGAAAAGTTAAAACGTTTGATTCGAATGTATTCGGATAGTCTATACGAATATTCGAATACTACTTATAGTATTCGTTCCCATCCTTAATTTTTTTTTAATTAATCATTTGGTACATTTGGTAGCTACACTGGTGTGTTACTATAATAAAACATTTGGTTGCCAAAAGTCTTAGAATTTAATAGATAATGAAAAAGTAGCCGATATAACGATTTAGTCTATATAACGAGTTTATTGCAGTCGTACTTTTCACCACATTTAATATTTCGTAACTTTACTCGTGTGCCTTTCAAATAACAAGGTAACAAAACTAACTGATATTAGAACCCAATATATCGTCGTATAATTTCTAATTATGATTTAAACTATTTGAGTGTATTTATATACAAAATAACTGCTTATTGTATTATTTTAAAATATTACTGTGTACATAAGTTGAAAAAGAAAAAAAAAACAGCTGAAAAAAGTGTTTGTAAAAAAGGCTAGAGGAAATAATAGCTTTTAACCAAATACACCAAACTCTTCCTGCTACCAGTACGAATTAATAACTTTCCAAATATTACTTTTCCTATTTTGACTGGGGCAGTCTTTTAAAAAAGACAACTGCATGCAGGAGTTGCTTCCCTCCTACTGACGAAATCTCTACCAACAACAACAACACACTGCGAAAAAAGGAACTATTATTTTATTAGTCCGATTGTTTTTATTTCTAAAGCATCACCTTCAAATACTTATGCGGCATTATCATTGATGTAACACATTTAAATGCACAGCAACCGAAAATTGCTTTTATAAAACTGTCACCAAAAATACACTAGTTGTTTGTGCAGTAAGATGCGCATAATGTCTCTACATCAAATTTGTATTAACTCTATGTAAATCAGAACAGTGAAAACATTATACATAACGAAGTAAAATTGCAAGTTTGCCTCATGTTATACGTAATATATGAAGGAAGTATTTACCTATATGTAATACACCACAGTCTTAAAGTATCATGAATTTTATTTAGAGCTATATACGTAAAAGTACTCCTTGATGATATATTTACAAAAATGTTAGTTTTAACGGTTTTCATAATTGACTTGGTGAAGTATAACAGAATTGGATATTTGCCATTCTGTTGTAATAATAGTGGAAATAATAGAAGATGGGAAGAAAGTATGTTCAGCATTCAGGAGGACTAGTAACACTTAAGGCAATTTAAAAAAATCTTTATCAGAGTCAGTTTGTTCTGTGTGACGATTCATTTATCTCCACCAATTGCTTTGACTACGAAGCGTGCTAATTTTAGTTATTATCATTTTTCACTCTCTTATCTTAATAGGAAACAATTCCATTTTCTGAATTTATCCATTTCATCCGTTTTAAATCCTGACAACTTAGCAAAATTAAAGACTGTTTTCACTGCAACAGAATGTAAATTTTGTCACATTGTATGTAAATTGTTCTTTCAAAGATCTAACGAAGTGTGTGCGAAAAAGATGAAATCGCCGTAAATTAGATACAACAGCATCAGTGGAAAAATCGTACATGTTAAGAATTCGTCTATAAACGTTTAACAGCTAATTGAAACAAATAAGTACATTTTGACAATATAAAAATTAAAAATTTTAAAAAAAAAAAAAAAAAAAAAAAAAAAAAAAAAAATTTTTTTTTTTTTTTTTTAATTAAAAAAAAAAAAAAAAAAATTTTTAAAAAAAAAAAAAAAAAAAAAAAAAAAAAAATTTTATTTTTTTTTTAAAAAATTTTTAAAATTTTATATATTCAGGGGGGGCCCCCCTATTGGAAGTAAGTGGCAAAACCTCAATACATCTAAAACACAAAAGTAAATCGAAAAGCATTTCAGTTAACATTTAGCACTCTTAATGCCAAATCAATTTAATTTGTACAAATACAAAGTATACCATGTCGTACTCTGTACCTAGAATAAGGTGGTGTGCACTTCTGGGTGCTGTGGGGCTCGTTTTGGGGAGGCTGCGTTTTTGGTACGTGGCATTCCCTGTTTGATATTATTTTTGTTTTTAACGAACATTTACTCTTTTAGTCTGCTAAAAGTACGAAGTCTTGATATTGTATGTTATTCACTTGATCATTTAGAATCATCAAAACAACAACATATAACTGATGGCATAGCAAATCATTTGAATTCACTTCATCAATATGCATGAGTTTAAATCTTACAGACCAAAAAATCTTACAGAGCTAAAAATTCCATATTCTGTCTTGAATAAATTTAAATTTATTATCTTATAATGATAATCTCGAAGATTATATTATCATTCAGCATACATACTAGTATATGCTTTAGTTGCATCTTATAATATCGGTACCTTCATATGATAAAATACCAATACTTAGATCATTCTCATGTCATATGACCGCTATGTCATATAACCAAAGCACGCCACAATCTACTTTCTAACATGGAGTGAATTATGTAGGCACTTTGAGAATATTTCAGAAACCATGGGCGGAAACCATGTCATGTCATAAAGCAATTAATTGAGGAGGTCAGCCAATATTTCACTGAATTAAGTCAATGTTAGGTGTATTAACTGTTTTTTTTCTCTATGATTATGGAACAGGGATTTATCAATGTTCATTAACGGGAAAACTGCCAATGTCTCAATTATTTCATGTTGAATAAGTCCCGAGAGAAAACAAGCCAATACGTCAGATGACTTCGCACATAATCTGAGACTAAAGGGGCATACCTTTTACCGATATCAAACTAACCGCGAAAACATAAATAATAGAATATTCGGAAGAATAATAACTTAACTTAACGTAGTTTAAGCTATGCATTCCAGTCATATGTTTCAGAACGGTAAATTATTCATAGTCGGTGTACAATTAATTGGCTGATAGCGATTTATTACAGATGGCCTCCATGTTTATTATTTGTCCTATAATGGGATATTTTTCCATAATATGTTGTTCTTAAAAAATGTGATTTTTAATATTTTGCGTTCATTGGAGACATTATTTATGTTTCGAGAAATGATCTGCTAGATGTATAGAGTGTCCCTTTAAATATTAAGTCCAAATAATACAGCCAATGTCTGAAACATCTGTAATTATAAAACTATTTTGCATAAATGAGTTCTTCGTTAAGAAACTATGTCGAATTGAACGTAACGTATGTAAGATAATAAGTTCAATTCCAAAGACGAGAAAAACCCTAAAAAACTAACTAGAAAAATTTGATGCTTTTTAGACAATGTCTTTTTTACGGAAGTATGAATCACATTCACGTGATCACCAACTGTGTTTTCTTTGATTATAACATAGTAATATAATATACTGTTTCACTAGAAATGTGTTTGTCTGTGACGCCTACCGCTGCACTGATGTAATATTTATTTAAAAAGGAATGTTGATAATCTGACAATTTAAGCTAACTCCGATCTACTTATCATCACTCGCCCTTACATCTATAAAAACATTTTCGTGCTTCACCGTGATTTAGCACAAAGCAAACCTAACCTCCCGCACCATACCTTGTCAGAAACAAAAGAGTTTTTATAAAACTGCGCGCTCTCAGCGTTTGGTGAAAAAATAAAGTTCTTCAACTTTTGATACTTTTGCCAAAGGTTCCAGACGGTGAGTATAAGTTCCTGTAAATTATATATTTATATTGGAAATTATACGCTACCAACTTATACAGCGTTACAAACAGGTTTGAAACATTAATACAAACATATAGTGTAGCGGTGCTTCGTTTTGAAGAAATCATTTGGTTCACCGGCAACTGTGAACAAACAGCTTTAAATATAGAGAATTTATTAAATGTTACAATATGTCTTTGATCCTAATTCAGCTGTGCACAAATAAAGTTTTGTTAACATATGGTATGGTGTTTTGAAATGTTTAAAAGTTCGGGGTCATGTGATATAAAGCGGATATACAATTTAGAAGACACGTGACCTTAAGTTTCTTTTGGTCTGAATGAAATAGTATATTCGCTCATACAACTTCTAGCAAACCTTGAACATTTATTTCAATGGAGTCAAAACATTATAGAAAAGACAAGACAGATGTGACGAGAAGCCGAGCTCCGCCAATGATGTCCGAGAACAAAGATTGTTCATACTAATTCAAAACAGAGAAATGCCGAGTTTCACGTTTCAAATGATTTTTGAACAAATAAACTCTGGCCGAACAGAACTTCCTTACAGGCAAAATTGAAATTTATTTTTGCATTTTCATATGGCATTTTCCAGCACAACTACATTCTGTTATTGTTTTGTTGTTGGAAATATTGCATGACTGAAATTCCTTTAATAATTCTTTCATCGGAATTGGGTCTAATAACTTTTAAATCTGCAAAAAGAACAACAGCTTAGTTTTGGTATTGAATGATATTCATTTATTCATTTACTCTAATTGAAAAGACATATTACTGATCGCAGAGTAAAGATTTTACATTTATTTTATTCACACTGTGCCAAGCCTTGAACAACTGTACCAAGGAATAGGCACAAAACACAAATGTACCAAGGAATAGGCACCACATGCCCCCCCCCACCTAATGAAAAGACATATTACTGATCGCAGAGTAAAGATTTTACATTTTATTCACACTGTGCCATATATGCCTTGAATCATACTGTACCAAGGAATAGGCACATAAACATCAATAATGTACCAAGGAATAGGCACATCAACCCTAATTGAAAAGACATATTACTGATTGCAGAGTAAAGATTTTACATTTTATTCACACTGTGCCTTATATGCCTTGAATCATACTGTACCAAGGAATAGGCACAACCAAGGAATAGGCACATAAACATCAATAATGCACCTAATGAATACTATCGATAACAATAAGAATTACATAAGAAAAGTCGAACTTTTATAATCACGATGGCACATGTCTGTACAATCTGTGTTTTGTAATCTTGACAGACATTCTTCAAATATACACACTCAATATAAGCTATGACTTCGTAAACTTCAGCATAATTTAACATTCTCTCCACGAAGTACAGGTGTTTGTATGAATAATGACTTTTATTGTTTTGGGCAAAATATGGACTCTAAGAGTTAAAGTAATAGAATTGGTGTTATATCAATTGTCAGTGATTAAGACTGGAAAATAAGTTTTTGTCAATGTTTTATAAGGTTTACTTTGTGGATATTTGAGAGTACTCGCATACGATATGGTATAAATATAACCTTTCTGCCTGAGTGAGCCATTATCTAGAACAGTATAAGAACTATAGACTGTGAAATTAACTTTCCTATGTATTCCCTTGTTATTAGCTACACGTCCAAACATCCTCCTATAAGCTCACGCTATGGACTGTCTAATTGTTAAGCCAATCGGAAATGGTTGGTTTTGATCATTATTTATCTTCATAAAAAAACAGCGGAATATTTGGTCTTAGATGTTGTTTAAGATGACGCTAGTACTTAAAGTAAGGCATAATTTGTTTAAAACAGCGTATTTTTGCGCCAAGAAACACAACGTTTGCGTAAAAGACTTGAAGAATAACGAATTTCTAATAGGTGCATTAACGCGACTAAAGTCACTTAAACTTCGACAAAAGCTGGCTTGCATTGAATATATTTTGTACATTAAAACGGGCAAAGTGTTGTCTCTGTTATTATAAAAAATGTACTAAAACACCATTCAATAGATACATCAGTGTGTATTGTTGATCAGCAGAGCCGGAAATGTAACAGGATTGAGAATAGTATCTAACGCTTCACCTGCCTAGGAAATTCCGATAGACAGTAGCACTTCAGACTTAGAGATATGGTGAATAGCAAAGCGGTCACTAAAATCTGAGAGATTGTTGTATTATCAAATTGTGTGGAATAAGTTATACTTTCATGAACAGGAACATTTAGGTAAGATTATTTAAGCGAATGCAATTAAACAGTTAGAAGTTCTGTTTAACTTTTGAATGTGTATAAAATGTATATGTCTTATCTATTCGCCTAGGGAATAGCATTGAAATATTGCAATTTTGCGATAAATTTTAACGAGCGGTGTTAATGGAATGATGCGCATGATTGTGTTTATTGCCAGGTTTTAATATGTAAAGAAACGAAAAGGAAAACATGAAATTCATATAAAACAGAATATGCAATTTAAGTCAAACATGTACTAACACGTTTCTTGATAACAAAAATAATGGTTTTAACATTATTTATACTTTATTTATACTTACATATTCACCCATTCTTTTTATAGTTTTGAATAATTTAATGCGTATTTTTAAAAAGTTTACCAGATTATTTGGAATGTATGAACATTGGAAGGAACATATTTTCGCGTCTCTTATTTTCTCTTTTAAATTGTTTTATTTGTTCTCATGTTGAGAAATTTGGTTCCCTCTTATTATTTGTTTTGTTTTTGATAATTTGAATGTAAATAAAAGTTGAATATGATAATAGTAAATGAAGCCCTATTAAAGGTGTAATCTTGGCCATATATTTTACTTCCAATTCCTATTTTAGAGATTGGATACGCATGGCTCATGTCATATAATTTCCACATAAAGAGATATGATTTTATATGGATCTGAAATGAAATTATTTTTATCATTGATGTGTCAATCTATACTTTACTGATGCAATGCTTTTATAGTAAGTGAATACCGAGGTATCACGTAATGTACAGAAATGTTTTTTTATGATACCTTTATACAACTGAAGTATGAATGGTAATTCATCTGATGTCGGAAAATGTTTTCGCCAGATTTTCTTAAAAAAAGACATTATGTTTGTTATGCGAAAGAGTGATAAAAATGTCAGGTGAAAGTTATAGTGTATTAATTGGTTGATTAACTATATTTATTATCGTAAGAAAGCTTGGAATCTAGCTGGCAAGTAGACAAGATATGTAGTAATGCTAATGTCTACAAAACAAAAGAATTATGTCGCAGCATTTATAGGACATATATCACCGCTTTTCAATCTCATGTGCTGCACTGAATGGAATTTTATACTTGAAATAAGCTTGTATGATACGAGTGTTTTATAAATAAAAATATATTTATCATATAGGAGAAGACTTAGTAATGTATCCTAGTCGCTAAGTTTAAGTTTATAGCAACAACAATAATTACAAAATAAAGAGACGAACTGATCGTTGGCCTTTAACCATTAGATAATTGTACCGCTTGTACGTAGCTATAGAATGGTTAAAATGTATATATATATAGGGATATAGCTATATATATTTATACATATATATATATATATATATATATATATATATATATATATGTGGCAAACTAGACTATACGTATCTGCAATAAACTATATTATTGAGAAATTGATGAATAGCAACCTTTACGTTCTTTTAAATATCGGCAACAAAAGCTGTTTTTTTCTGTTTTATGCTTATTATGCATATCTTACCTTTTGCTTTTGACATAAGGGCTTGATCTCAATATATTTCAAGCGTTGTTGTTGTACCAAGTACTTTGAGGACTGGTGATGTGCTCTCTTTTTCTAAGTTTTTTTTTCTGTGGGTCTGACGAATTCTTGGCTGATGATGTCTCCGCATACCTTTATGTTCATTTACTTATAGCATACATGTATTACTTTATTGTTATGAAATATGTGTATAGGAGAGCAAATATTATATGAAGACAGTTTTAGTATGTCATTAACAGAAGAATATAGCTGAAATTAAAGTTAGACAATAGTGTCACCATACGTAGAATATCAAAGCGTACACAGGGCTTTATGGAAAGGAATGTGTTTTTTCTGGACATAAACGAAGTGCTAGGTTACAGAAAACAATTTGCTGAAATAATTTTGCAGCACTACATGTCGCATAATTATGTTTTATAGTTGTAAAGTAAAATGTGAAAGTGGCGCTCCCTTGATAGAGGTTTCCATGGCGATAAGCTCTTGTAAGTCTCGATAATCAAGTCAAGGTTTATATATGGTGCATACATGGACTTGTAGATTAAGTTTTGTTGTCAGTTAAAAACGAAATTGTGGTAGTTGTGGTGAAATTGCATGCTTTGAAAATGCTACCCTTTTCTACAATTTATGAAAACGTATAAAATTGATATAGTTTTCAACAAAAGTATACTTTGAAAAATGTTTATTTTGTGCTTAAGGTGTCTATATACGGATATTCGCTTTATCCAAAATTGTAAATCAGCGGTAATGAAGGTGTAACGGCACTACAAATCGTGCTATTAAGCTAATGTTATCGGATATTGCCGCAGGTTTAGCTCAGAAATATTAACAAATCCCAGAGTTTATACAAAGTATCTCCAAAGGTGCAATTGTAAATTATATAAACGTTAATTGAGAGTGTTAATAGTTGTAGGTCAACTCCCAAATAAAATGTTCTCTCTGCCGGAGATATTTCTGGACATCGTGGAGGTCGTGGGTTTGCTCTCTGGCTGCGTCATACCAAAGACGGGAAAAATGGTACCAGTAGCTCCCATACTTGGCGTTCAGCGTTAAAGGGGAATCTGGCTTCTCTTCTCTCATACCCTCATGGCGATGAATACCACCACGAATGAAGTGTCGAGAGTGATTAATATGAGTTGTATAACTTGTTTCTAATCGACCTAAAAATAGTATAAATTAATTTCTGGACATCAGATTTATGCTTTTAAATTGGCACAACTGAATGGCTGCGACAATTAAAGCCAGCGTTTAAGTTGTGTTTCTTCTTCGCACTTTTAAATAACATTTTATATGTATTACAGCTGATAAACGAGTTACGAAGGGAAAATCAAAGCGTTTAAATACTGTATATTGCTAATAAGAGAAAGTTACCGAAAAGTAAATATGTTTCGAATGGTAAAATGTGCTTTTAATATTCAATGATGGACTCATTTTGAACTTTGAGCAAAGCATCAGTCAGAATATATTATACCGTATACATTGTATATCGTGAAACAACAACATCGCATGTGAGTTATTCATGATAGGTAGCATGCATGAACATATAAAGAGAACCATGATGGCTCTGTAAGTTCACCTGAGATCAAAAACGTGTTTAAAACTGTTGTATGCGGACAATATTGCTGAGAATTGATCCCGTGAAACAAGAACGGAAAAAATAGTTGATCGCAATAGCACGGTGTTACATCCGGGGGTTCGCGCTCTTTGACAGAGGTCATTTTGCAAAAAAATAAAAAATTTAATAAAATGATCTTTTCTAAACTTTTCTATCATTTAACTGTATTTAAAGTATAGAAAAGTCCAATATTCCAATATTGACACTATCACAGTTTCATGCATGGGACAGATATCTATCAAATATATTCATGGGGTTTGATCTCACAATGCTGAAAAGCAGTATTATATGAATACATACTTGATAAGACAAACTATCAACAGTAGTATATACAGTCTGACACTCTCTCACAAGTGTGTCATGCAGTCGCTTATAATTTATTGCCAAGGTCTAAAAATAGATATAAGATAGAAGCTTGGATAGATATAGTTAAGCGTTCAGGGTATATGAATGATCGACCAAACGACTATACTGGATGATGTCCTCAGATGCTGATCTAAAACATAATAAAATATATGTAAAACACTTCTTGGTCCACTAACATCTACCTAACAGACTCGTGTGATTATCGGAATCGACTGTTAATTTTATGATGCGTATATACAGTATTTTGCACTTTAGATGGGCTTTTGTGATCGCCCGCTGTCCGTCGTTTGTCCACACATGCCATGTTTACACTAAACGGACTAGTTTGATAATCAATATTCATAAATATTGCTCAGAATATTTACCTCATTCATTTCTAGGTCAAGTTTAATCTCCATCACCTGGAGAACAAAAAATGTCACATGGTCAAATCAAAGAAAATATTCTTAAAACTCCAAAGGGTACATTTATCAGCCAATCATCATGAACATTGATAAATATGTTTGCCGTATTAATTTCTTGGTCAAATTTGAATTCAGGGCACCTCGGGTCCAAAACTCGGCCACACGGTCAAATTTAAGAAAACCCGTGTTAACATTAAGAATTGTTTTCCTTGATTGCTTATAGTCACGGCCGACCTTTGGATACCCCGTTTAGGTGTATTTGTCAATATTCCTGACGGGCGCAGGTTGAAGAGTCTGAGACAGATACAAGAGAATGCGGGTACCAAACCCTAAATATTTTACCAATAGACCCCTTGGTTCTTTCCCACGTGCCCGGTGTATAGCACCGATACACATGACACCTCTTGCTACACTCTAGAAGTCACATTAATAATTCAATCATCAGGGAAAATGGTCAGAATGTTTGTCTTAATGCTATCAAGGTCAAATTAGAATTTTGGTCCTCTTGGCTCGAAAACTTTGTGACATGGTCAGATTAAAGAAACACATTGTAACGGCCACGTTTATTAACCAATCATCATGAAAAGTGGTCCGAGTATTTGCCCTGATCATTTCAAGGTGCAGGTCGCATATGGGTCAATCTTGGTCAAAAGCTTGTGCACACAGAAAAATCCAAGGAAAGACAGTAATACTCTAGAAGTCGCATTTTATGGCCATTCATGATGTAAATTGGTCAGAATGTTGTCTTGCCAACAGTTTAGCCTTGCCAGACAACTAACACAGACACTTTAATTCAGACACTTTCAGTTACCTACCACCCGTCGTGACACACGTGCTTCTCTTTGAAAATGCTTATCAGAAGAAGCGCTTGTTAAGATTTCGTTTATCAAAACTAAATATTAACAGTCGTTTAGCGCATTTACGATACAGCTATCGAATGACTTGCAATCAGACCAGTAAATATACAAGTCTTATATTACCACTTGAGACTGGCAAACCTTGCATCGTATGCGCTGAATACCAGAAACAATTTTCATTCAAAGTAGGGAATGTCACCCATCAGAAAACTAATTCAACATCATATAACATGACCTAAATTTCTATTGTTTCCTAACCTTTGTTTTGATTATCATATTTTCCATTAAAAAGTGAACAGATTTTAGGCATAAAGCGTAGCAACACATAATTGCAACGGAGAATCAGATTGTGTTGACGCTTGCTGTGTTATTTGCTTTCTATATTTAAATCATATAAAAATATCCTAATTTCGTTTTCATAGTTTAGAGCTTGACTAGGAATATTGCACGTTCTTGTTTGGTGGTTTTACAGACCACACACAAGCAAATATTTAAAAACCTACACCATAGGTTGCATGTGCAAACTGGAATATATATTCTAACAATGTTGAGGTTTCTCTTACATGCGCTAAGACGGATTTGAACGTGATATACCTTGCAAAGTATATCAGGCTTGAATGTCATGGATTATTTCGGGCTTTTGATATTCTCTCCTACGTAGTTTTCACACAACATGTACAAGTGCGCATATTTTAATTATTTGTTTGTGAATGAATTCATGTGATGAAGACAAATATATACCTCCGTTATCGTCTACAATATCAACAATAACATCAAGAACAAACTTTTAATTGGGAGTACACTGGAAGTGTTTACAGGTGCGTATATGCGGAAGTCGCTTTTTTACATTTATCTTTATAGGTGCGTTTTTATTTTTGGTATACATTGGTTCATATTGCGCCCCATTGTACATCTCGAAATATGTTGAGATAGGATTAAAATATAAAGTGCGAATAGAGGTTTATATAACTTTCTACTTATTTAAGCATGCGCACTTGTATATTATGTGTAAAAACTACGCGGGAGAGAATATCAATAGCCCGAAATAGTTCATGACATTTAAACATGATATTTTTTGCAAGGTAAATCACACTCAAATCCTTTTTTATGAATGTAAGAGGAAACCTCCAGAAGAAGCGAATTCTTGTTAGAGCATTAAGTAGTTCCAATGAAGTTTTAAACCTCGAAAAATTCTATTTTAGCTCAACATTTCATATACCAGTCGTTCAGATGCTTCGTAATTTGTCACTCAGCTCTTCGGCATTAATGATCAGACGTTTACACATCTAAACTCCAAAACGTGATATTTGCTCCGGTATATCACTCAAAAGAAAAATATGAAATAGTTAGTTGTATAAACCTCTAATCTCACTATGTATTTTAATCCTATCTCAACATATTTTAAGATGTACAATGAGGCGCAACACGAACAATTGTATACCTAAGATGAATGTAAAAACTCGACTTCCGGATCGTTGTTCAACTATAGGAGTTTTAATTCAAATATGCTGTATTTTATACGCCGTTAGAATATTTTGTCATGTTAGATTGACCGTCAACAGGTGTGGGGTTATATAAGCCAATGTCAGTTCCTGAGAACGATAGCACTAATTTACATAAATTCAAAAGTTAGTCCAGATTGTTTTGGTACATGTTCCCGGTCAACCAAACAGCACAATAGACAGCAACATTAACTGTAACGTAGAAGTTTGAAATACGTCAATGAATTTTAGGAAATGTGTCTATCGATAAGACAGACAATAAGATAATACCTGCAAAGGTTGCCCTAAACTTAAATATAAGGAAATGAGACACTATACTTTTAGTGATGAGGCACCTGATGTTAGAAACACTTACTAATTTAATTTGCTAAATTGAAGAGGTAGCAGCAAGCAAGAATGGCATTGCAATGATAATCCTGTTCAAAGCATTTTCGACAATTTACCTCTTAGAGTACCATTAGTCGTTACAACTGTACTGGATGTCTCCTATTCTAACATTTGTCAGTTTCTCCTTATTCTGATTTAGTGATTACCTTGGATAGAGATATTTTCATTGATAGACAGAAAGGATTGCTCAATGCAAACAGTTTTGGCTATCTTAGCAGACATTATAAGTCTCATTTGCATCCTGCTTTGTTTGAGTCTTTCAGAAGCTTTTGAGAAAAATACGTCAGATAACAGTACTTTTGAAATATGTTTTTTTTTGTAATGTAAGCACCCGGAGATAACAAAAGCCTAACAAAGTCTCAGGGCGATATTAAAGCAGTTGTACGAAATCATTACTGTCACAACGATATGAAAAGAGTTTTTTGTCTATCCAAATGTGGAACAAAATTTGTATATGAATGCAAAACACACCTGTTAACCTGACGGCAAGCCGCGAGTGAAGATATTTATTGCTACAGAAATAATATTAAACATCAGGTTTTACTGTTATTGACGTCAAAGCAAAGAACGGAGATATTAATTAATTAAACACCTACAGAATAACTGTTAAAATGACATTATGCGCATTTTTTTCAAGTAAAAATCCAGCTGAAAATGGTGTGTGTACAAAAGTGTAGAGAAAATAATAACTTTTAACCCAATACACCAAACTCTTCCCGCTACCAGTATGAAAAAATAACTTTCAAAATATTGATTTTCTTATTTGACTGGGAGAGTCAATTTAAGAAAAGAACAACTGCATGCAGGAGTTGCTTCCCTTCCACTGCCGAAATCTCTACCAACATCAACAACGACACATTCAACTATCATTTTATCAGTCCGATTTTTTTATATCTAAAGCACCAACTTCAAATACTAATGCGGCATAATCATTAATTTAACACATTTAAATGCACAGTAACCAAAAATTGCTTTTATAAAACTGTCACCAAAATACACTTTGTGCAGTAATATGTGCATAATGTCACTTTAAATAAACTGACATTTGGTGATAAAATGTTAAAGCTTTTTATTTATAAGTGCAATTAAATCTTTATGAAAGAGAGCGAAATTGAATCGAAATGTTTTAGTCCTGAGCTTTCCTGAACATCTATTATTTGTAAATGCTTATTTATACTTTTAGCTAGAAAACACTTGAAGCGCTTTCCTTGTTTAAATAAAGTTTCTCCTAAGATATCCAATTATATAAGTAGTTCTTAATAGAAAGTAATTAAATTTTTTATCCTCCGTAAAACCGAATTATGACCATTGATCCCTTCTATGCCAACTGTTTATAATACATATGAGTGTGTTACATGTATATGAGGAAATATATGAATGCGAATATTGATGTATGACACCCATTGAAATATGCTTAATATTTACAACACATGTCTTTTACCATTATTTACGAAGAGGGATGTGAATTTTTCCATCATTTACCTAAAAGTCTATTGTTTTTCATGCGGAAATTATTCGGGGGTCTGAATGCAATTTTCCTCTTATTTCACAATGTGTTGTGTGTTCAATTCGTGGCATGAATACCACTTAGATCCCACTCGAAAACTTTGACATTTGTAAGAAATGCTTTTTAAATAGTTGCAATTGATCAACCGATGCAAATGACTTCTTGGGATTCCGATTTCAGCGTCGTTTATCATAGCATTTCATGCAGGCAGATTAAAATTGTGAAGAGTCTGAATGGCATCTGTCTTGATAAAATGTGTTATCACTTTTTCTTTACTGCTTCCCAATGAACTGCTTAATGACTTGACAACTGTTCCATATCATTCCTTCGGTTCGAAAAAATATTATGTTTTGATGAATAAAGCTTATTTTTTTAGAAAAATATTTTTTTAAAGATTGTGCTATAAATTTGTGAATATGAAGACTTACACATCTGCCGGCGCTACAATGATTACCAAATAAAACAGGGATCGTCTCATAGTCAAGACTTTTGAGTCTACGATGTTGGCTGGCACAATCTCGAACAAACCCTACATACAATGATAAAGGTATTTATGATTAAGGCAAACAAAACCACTTTACATGAACCTGTGTGGATAGGGCAGTAACAAACTAGGATATTATGCAGTAATATCAAATAATGAAATATTTTTTTTCCTGACAATTCTGTAATTACGTAAAATCTTAAAACGGTTGTCAAGGTTTTCTAGTATATTATCGCTACCAGACCATAAGTCAACTGTACATATCGCTTTTGTTTTTCTCTTAGGAATTACGCAAAAACGATTTTCCCTAATTCATTTACAGTTTTTTGCCTATTATGAAAAAAATGTTAAGTGTCGCAAAGGGTGAGAAATTATTTGAAGAGTACCGAAAATATATCATCAGTGTTTAACCATACTGTTCTATGGATTATTTCGTGTGATCTATTAAATGTTTGTCGTCTATTATTTCCGAGATGCGCTTCATACAGGTGTTTGTGTGCCAGTTTTCACATTAACGTAAATTACGTGTATAGTGGGAGAAGACTTCTAATACTGGTAAAAAACCCGTAAAAGTCTTATTTTTTAACTGGTTCGATATTCAAGGGTACATAATAATAATAACGACTTTATTTATAACATGGATAACAAAATTTGACTAAAACAATTTACAATGTGGTCCTAAATAATGGTTTTGACGACAAATTGTGATACATATGTCAATGTAGTCTTGAATCGAGCGTTGATTGGAATAAAGGAATGGTATTTTTGATTGATTCAGAAGAAAGAGCAAAATTAAATATTTTCTATAAAGATTTTCAAGATGTTTATTCACAAATCAAACATTCTGCAGCTGTAGAAAAGTATTTCGTTTTTCAAAACAAACTTAATGGCGGACATCAACTTTATGTCTTCCCAGATTGATGTCATTAACAGTTCTATTGATAAAAGTGTCAATGGTTTAAGATGTTTCGGACAAAAAATGAAATGAAAATAGGTTCAGGGATTATTGACCAACTTTATTATGAACCATTTTCGCATTGTGCAAAACGCTAAGGACATCACATAATCAAAACCGTCATAAAGCACATAATTAACTCATAATAACGTTTCAGTACCGAATATCCAAGAAGTTGGTAAATGGCGGGAAAAACAGATTTTTGGCTCGTAAAGACTACTACTGATCCTTGTTGACATGCCTCACTATTGTTGCCACGTTTATGTCCAGCTACCGGTATTTTTAAAAACAATTATGTCGCATGTTTTATCGGCACGAATGTCAAAACGCTATATCAGCATGCTTGAACATTTCTCTGAAGACAAATGCTTTAAATTGCAGGTCAATACTAACAGTTACATAGTGTTCCCCAGGGGAATGCTAGACATTTAGCAATGCATCTCTATTATGCATCTGTGCATGGTTTCGACATTTTAAGATTAATTTTCTGGTTAAGATACAGGAGAAGTCCCAAACGACTAGTAAACTACAGTAAATGAGAATAGAAAATGCTGCTATAAAACAGGAACTTGAAATTTATTCATCTTTAATAGCGTTTTAATACAGGACCATTGCCCCTACAAAAAAAAACTGTTTCTATGTTTCAACGGACAGTTCCAGAGACAGCTCTTGACATCTTACATGTACACAATAAAGTAAAGATTCCAGGACCTTAATTTAAGTTTCCATTGAAAAGACAATTGGTTATTTATTTAGGATTATACCAAATTTCAAAGTTTTGATTCCCGACGGAAATAATAATAGTTTCTGTCATGAGCAATATCCGTCACAGAGGGTAACTGTTTTGGCGGGAACGAGGCTCTGCCGAGGTGACGGATATTTCCATCTGAGCCAAGTGTCTCATGATAGAAACTTTTTCTTGCATACTGTCTTGCACTGTAAAGTAGATTTCTAAATGCAAACTTATCAAAATGATGAATTATCATGAAAAACAAACGATTTACCGACGTTGTGTTTACAAAAGTGACGTCACAATGTTTATAACGTTACGTCATGTAATTCTTTCACGAGAGTCGTCTGGCATAGGAGGGGTGCCAGACCGGTTTTTCCGGCATGGGCAAAATCATCGGAAATGCCGATCCGATATGCAAGAATAGCTATTACCCAATTGTACCATTAGTACGCCAAACTGAGTAGATGACTCCTTGTTTTTATTAAACCTATTTAAACTTTTTACACCATACAAGTTAACTATACTTACGAGGATAGGAATCTAATACTGGTTCTACCCAGGAACGATGGTTACGTAAACTGCTCTCCCGTTAAAACTAGAACTATCACTGAAAGTGAAGGTGATGAATACCCCGAACATCCCACTGACACAGTATTTAAAATTCATGTAATATTTTGATGCTTTGATTATTGGACCTGCACATCTTAAGGCTTCTGTGAAGTATAATTAAATTTTGACCAGCGGGTTTCAAGATTAAAAGCGCACAAGATTTTACTATCTCAAGCCCCTGTGACCTTTGATCTAGGACCCGAAATATGGACCATGCACAACTAGGCATGGTGCTTATCACTTCTATGAAGTATCATTAAATTCTGACCAGGGGTTTTGGAGATTTAGCGTCCACAAGATTTTACCACCTCGAGCCCCTGTGTCCTTGACCTTTGATCTAGAGACCCGAAACCTGGACCATGCACAACTAGGCATTGTACTTATCACTTGTGTGAAGTATCATCTAATTCTGACCAGGGATTTTGGAGATTTAGCGTCCACAAGATTTTACTATCCCGAGCCCATGTGACCTTGACCTTTGACCTACAGACCCAAAACCTAGACCATGCACAACTAGGCATTGTACTTATCACTTGTGTGAAGTATCATTAAATTCTGACCTAGGGTTTTGAAGATTTAGCGTCCACAAGATTTTACCATCTCAAGCCCCTGTGACCTTGACCTTTGATCTAGAGACCCGAAACCTAAACCATGCAGAACTAGGCATTGTACTTATCACTTGTGTGAAGTATCATAAAATTCTGACCAGGGGTTTTGGAGATTTAGCGTCCACAAGATTTTACCATCCCGAGCCCCTGTGACCTTGACCTTTGACCTAGAGACCCGAAATCTAGTCCATGCACAACTAGGCATTGTACTTATCACTTGTGTGAAGTATCATCAAATTCTGACCAGGGGTTTTGGAGATTTAGCGTCCACAAGATTTTACTATCCCGAGCCCCTGTGACCTTGACCTTTGACCTAGAGACCCGAAACATGGACCATGCACAACTAGGCATTGTACTTATCACTTGTGTGAAGTATCATTAAATTCTGACCAGGGGTATTGGAGATCTAGTGTCCACAAGATTCCGTCTACAGACGGACAGACAAGCTGATTCCAGTATACCCTCCCTAACACTTTGTGTTCGGGGGGTATAATGACCAAAATATGGCTGAAAAGGGCGTTAAACTCATACTACAACACTAAATATGTAAGAAATGACGCACTTGACGTTGCAAATTGTCATTGTCCGGGTAAATAATTAGACCATTAACATTCATGTCATACAAAATGATATCCGATTCAATTTTTTTTTTACAATATTTTGACGCTTTCAGGAGCTTTCAATAAAATCAGGTCAAATAAATATATTAATTATAAACGACCTGTAATTTTAAATATGGTTTCGTCTTAATTATTTCTTTGAAAATGACAAAGGTATCACTGAAGCCTTACACATTTAACAAGAAATATCAAAACATTTGTATGTAATCATTACCGAGACGCATGCTGTCATAACATCATGACATGATTATTTTTTATCGAACCAAAACGAGTAAACAAAGTCTATTATTGCCATACACACCCACTTTACTGTCAACAAGTCAAGAGTGAAGACATTTCAGTGCTGCCGTAATTACTTATGAAAATCCGGTTAACATGATATCAATGTCAAATCAAAGTACAAAGTACGAACCAATCAATCAATCAATGACCTACATAAATACTTTAAACCAAACTGACCTTTGTCATAACAATGTTAAAGAGGACTATTCTAGTATCGCAATAAAATCTGTATGAAAAAATACGAAATATGTACAATTAGGTTATTTGAATTGTTTTATCCAATACATAAATATTGTTTTATTTGAAAATGTCTTTTTAAGTAACAAACTTTTCAGCTTAAAAGTTTGATAACTTGGGAAGCTCTCTTTCAGTTATCATTAACCACTTTACTCTTAAAATGTCCAATGTCTAGTTCTTAAATTGGCATTATGTAAATGAAATATTAACGAAAGATTAAGTGTACGTTCAATAGAACATGTTTTATAGCCAAATAATTATTATAAATTCCTCATATTGAATAATAATTAAACTTTCAGCCATGGCTACTGTACATACTTATACTGTACTGGTTTTTTGATAATTTGCACTATCTGCAATAGAGAACATGATCTATCTACAATGAATAGAGAACAGCAGAGAATATGTGCGATAAAACAAAATAATACAAATAGTTAGAGTACAGTTGACTCGGATAATTACGCCATTTTTCGGAGGCTGCGCCTCCTTGAAATAACGTTAGTAATTCCCTACCTATCACATAGGGCTGTGTTCTATTTACTCTAACTGATTTCCTCTAGATTGAGTTTCGACATTATTATTGATATATATAAAAGTTGTAAGAACATGTTTCGCAATCGTAAATTAAGTAAATCAATATAAATCATATATTCGCGTATGATTTTCTTTCGTATTTTTGTCGCTTTCTCACGAACAGTTTTATATCTAAAGTGAGTAGATATTAAATCTTTCCAGATATTGTTGCAACTTTTAGCTGGAATTTTAAGGTGTAATAACGATTTATTCACTTTATTGTATTGGTAATTGTTCTGGTCATTAAATAAATTGCATCCAGTTTCAAGGTGCGTCTTTTTAATACGGTTTTGCATTTGTCTACAAAAATGCTGGAAATATTACATTTATAACATGATTCCAAAAGGAATGATATCATAAGATCGGCATTAAACTAAAATGAAAAACATATTTATAAAAAAAATCTATGTAGAGATTTCTCTGTATCCAATCGATTTCGCGAGACATTTTTCCTATTTCAGATCCGAGAAACTAAATTTGCAATTATTAATCGGTGTTCGATTAAAATACTGATTATGATTATTTTCTTGTAAATGAACCGTCCTTTCGACCATAGCGGTCTTTGTGTACAAAATTTCCAATTTCGATAAGGAGAAAGGCAAAATAGTAAGACATTTTGTTCAGAAGTACATGTATTTATCATAGTAATCAAGCTTTGTTCCCCGTAAATGGGGTGCAGTGTTTAACTTTATTTTATAAGCATACCAATTCATTCATAGAAATTTGTTTTAGATGATGTGCCACTTACTGCTTCTACTGTGTCAATAAGGTTAGTTATGGCGGTATCGGTCTTATTATTTTACCTCAATATCAAATAGAAGTAATTTAAATATAACCAATATTTCTTGATACTTCTCATTAATTTTACCTTCCGGAACCAGATTCATTGTTACAATAGTTCTTAACTATGCAATTAATGATACAACTTACAAGTTTAGATACCGACACAGTTGTATCATAACCATCATACTGGCGGTTTTGAAAGTCTATACACCTGTGCAAAATTTGTGAATATTTGCTCTTACATATTTACCGAAGAAAGTGACTTGCCATTATTTTGCCAAAGTATGATTTTTTTCATTTTCATTTAGACGTCCGAATCAAAATTTGATTTCATTTCTCCACTTTCGTTTAGATTGTTTATATTCCTTGCCGACTGTCGGATTCTCCCCAGGATAACTTGCAAATACATGTACACCAGTATGACTCCCTAACAATACTGGTACCTAACACAATTTTCGTATCTAGGAATTTTTGTTTTACTGACTGCAATACTCAGTCATTTGTATCCAAAGATTATGATTATTTAACCAAATTGTGTAAAATGCCAGTAGCCAAAAGACAGATGTGCATGTTTGCAAACCAGACACGCATTGTCAGTTTACATTGGCACTTGAGCCACTTTGCCTTGTGGTTTCTGTATTTGGTGTTATAACACAGAAGAACACAGAGTTTTATTGTGAAAGAAAATAAATACACCACTATGTATTGCTTATTCAACAATTACCATTCAGATCCTGCCCAGAGACATTGACTTTGTAAAAAAACAATTTAAGTAGTAGCAATTAATCATGTGAATTAAATGTCTTCATTGGATTGTGACTTCAACGTCGTTTATCTTGGCAATTTATGCATGCAGATTAAAATTGTGAAGAGGTAGGATGGCAACTGTCTCTGGATAAAGTGTTTTATCATTTTTACAATGTCTTCCGATCATTTCTCTAGTGATGCAACGATTGTAAACTTATCAATTCTTTGTATCCTATAAACACTTATTTCGTTGACCAAAAGGGCAAACAACAATCAGTTTGATAGTAAAAGTATTAAACACTGTTTACTTTCAAATCATGATTTCTAACTTGTATTTTGAATATGTATATATCATTCTACCACGATTAATTGAAACACTACTATTATTTCGTCTACATTTTCATCGTAAAACTTTTTTGTTGCTTCGAAAAACATATGTTTCTCTTCACTATAATGACACAATATGTACATGTATAGATATGGCCAGAGGCATTTTCAATGTCTTGCGAATAAACCCGAAACAATTAGAATTACAAAATACAGGTTTGTATTCACGGACGGACGGATCAATGACGGAGCAAGGTAAGATACATTAGTATTTAACTTAATGTAGTACAGGTTTAATACAAAACTCAATATATATGCAAACAATTGATGAGAACTCAATAGAAATGGGTCACCCCGGCATGACACCTCAGTCAAACAAAAAAACTTCAGAACACTTTCAAATTGTATTTGAAAAACAAACTGTCGACCATTGGTTGAAGACAATCAGTGAAACCTAATTCTGTAATGAACTTAAACAAACATTATTTACATCTATAATGAAGAAGTCAATCTTGGGCGACTTGTTGTAAAAGACAGAAAGCCATGTGTCATGAAACATTTAATGTCACGGGAATAGTTCACACTATTGAATACATTTTACCCATTAATACATGAACTTCTACTGTGAAGTCGCGAGGACAAAGAACTGTATTTTCACTCTCTTGATAATCACAATTCAAAAATGTTTACAAGTCATGCAATCAGTAGATTAAAGACTACCAGAAGATTCATGAACATTTACTGACTAATGATATCACGGAAGCGCTATAAAGCTGTTTTAACACACAGCAACCCAAATTCGCACAATCCTTTAAAGCAAACCTCTTCTAGGTTCTGAGTGGTTACATACCAACTTAGGAAAATGATGAGCAACAATTTAGTGGGTTTTATCTTGTTTAGAATAGAAACGAAATACATAGTGCAGAATGAATCCGTTGCACAGCTCACTTTCTTTTACGCCTGAAAAAAACCCTGAAATATACTAGTTATTTCATTATTTTGTGCATAAATGCAGATGATGTTAAGTAGTGGAGCAAAGTGTTCATTCTAGTCCTCGGTCTTTTACAACTTTCATTTTTGTTCCATTCAGGTCTCAAAATTATATAATGTACATTATATTGTTTTATATGACTACTATAAATGTACGTAGTAAGAGATACAACCAAAGAATGATATATTTATTAAGCTTTGCTTGAAATACAAGCAAATCGTTTTGACCCTTACTCAACAAACATTATGGAAAAACAGGAGTGTGTTGATTTAAAAAATGAAATTCTACAATCATGTTTAGTTTTTGTAATGTTACAGGCAATCTTCCATCTTGACTGGTGTGAGTTTCACTTCGACGATTTTCCTCCAAAAAAAAATCCAGGAATTTTCCCTAAAAAAAACCCCCCAAAAAAAAAACCCGTTCTTAAGCGGATGTACTAATCAGAAGTGCAGACTCCAATGATGATTTGCGCAAGCGTTTGCATTCCTCTGTTCACGATTCCGGTTTATTGAAAAGCAATAGAAAACTATGATGAGCGGTTTTCTGTCACAATCTTATTACAGAGGTAAAGTATTGCGATTGTTAACAGGCAATCTTATTCAAACAATGCATCGCAATATAAACGGAATCTGACAGGAAATCTAGTTCAGATTGATAGGTTAAATGTATTAAAGGGATTAATTTGCGAGTTTCTCTCTATGTGTCACTCTCTAAATGTTCGACTGAAATAGTTTTATTTGTTTATACAAAGATGGTATTTTAACGTTAAGCAATATATCTTTTTCAAAGACATTTACAATCTAAATAGTTGTATGCAGAGTCTGATCTAAAACACAGATTAACTTTCTTTGACCAATGTCGACCCTGACCTGAGACAAACGGGGTTTTGTCTAAGTGTACCACTGATTCTACCCTATATTGTACGGCGCAACCGTGTTAAGCCCACTTTTCACCTGACGTTGGGAAGCTTTCAACCGCCAATGATGACAAGTAGAATGTTTACCATTTATTTTAGTTGAAAACTTTGATCTTGATTCTTGATTCTTAATCTTTCAACCGCAAATAAAATGGCAAGTAGAATGTATACTTATTTTGAATTGACAAATTAAATGTGTACGGCTCCTTTTAATTGGATGATACTAAATGAAACAATGAACCAGTGAATAACGGTCAATATCTCATAAGAAAAACAAGGATTAAGTTTGTCTCCCAGACGCACATATCACAATACGGCCTTAATCATAATCGGGAAATGAATGTTAGCTTAGTCGGTACAGCATTCGCTCTTACAGCCCTGTATCGAAAGGCCGTGGGTTTGCGTCCCGGTCAAGTGCACACCTTTTCTCACCCTGTGATAGTTGGCGCCTTCTTACTGCATAAAAATTGAGTTTAAAGTGATTTTTTGTATGAAATCTAGCTAACCATCGCTTTCTTATACACTTAAAATCACGCCGACCATCTTTTTAGTTCTTGAGATCGTTCTCGTTCATTCTGCTCTGACAAAGGAAACAAATTACGGTTGCTACTGTAGTCCAGTTACTGATTAAGGCTACGACAAACCGTTCATACCATAAAGAATTTTCAAACACAGGCGTTTACGCTTCATTGCATAATTATCATGTTGTCATTATGTAGGCAGTAGATTTAAACGAATCACTATATATAGTTATTATCATCAATCGTAAAATGAGATACACGCTCTATGCATACAACTATAATTATAAACAGTAGCATTTGCCGTATTAAAAGTAAATTTTATAAATATTTCATTACTTCAGTTTAACAATGATTTCAGTTTTCATATCAAACAGTCATTTTGGATTATATCAACGAGTCAAACACACACTGAACACCATTGATGCACCAAATGACATCGAATAATATAACAAACTTTCCAACAATGTGCAATTGCTTCACAATGATAACACTTCTTGCTTTGTTCAAAACATCCAGTATTTAGTAGATAATTTTCCAACAAACTTCACAGACATGGAAGAAGAACAAGCATTGGCACTTATCAAAAGAGAATTTTGTGTGAAAATTAAAATATCAGAGGTGTCATCTAATACAAGTATTATGACATTTAAGAATACAAACAAATGCTGGTACACTTAAGACACGTTGTCTTGTTTTCTTTTTTAATTGTTTTTTATTGCCAAAAACTTCTGAAACATGTCATAGATACGCTTTTAATACACGCAGACTAAAAGCTGATTTATGTTTGATATAGCTAAATGGCGTTAGATGATATTGATCAATTTAAACACACTTTCGAGCATAATACAAGTAAGTCTCAATAAAATCATTACTACACACCTGCAATGTTATTACTCATAGCATTATTACTAATACACTGCATTACATATCATATCTAGTAAATGATAAAATGCATTAACCGCATATCACAAAGCTTCGTTTTATTTCTAATTACAGTTGTTAAGTTTACATTAGTGATCACTAAATAAATACATCTAATGACTTCCATGATCATAAAGACAATGCACATATGGTCGTCCCTGTGACATCATGCATGGAATGTAATTGTTAAATCAAGTCAAAACTAACTTTAATTGTAAGTTACTACACTGTGATATATAGACTGCAATTCAGAAAATTGTTCGTGTTTATACATGTCAAGATGAAATAGATACTTAAATTATATATATAATGTTTTTACATAATTGCCTACTGTTGATACCGTATCTCTTCTCGTTGTCAGTGTAACCATCGATCTCTGGGATGTGCGCACTATGCAGCTAAAGAGAAACGGAGAAACGATGTAGGATTCCTGTTTATGACTGAACATCAAACAGTACAAAATGGATTTCTAAAGCGGAGAAAAATGTCTAATGCTAACACAAATGCTGGAACAAAGCAATAACAATGCCGTTTCAGACCTAGTAATATTGTATTAGTTATATGTAGACGGCCTCGGTCATTTGGCGGTATTTTATTTCGTCATTCCAGAGGTTGAATTTATACATGAATGTCCTGTCAGCAGCCGCAAGTTGCAGAAAAGAATACCACTAATTTGAAGAGTTCTTATTAGTGTCAATGACAGTGTTTTCATTTTTAAAAAGAAAAATTCCACTGGGATTCATGAAAAGGAACTTGATGGACTGAAATGAGATCTTATGTCCGTAACCCGTTTTGACTCGGGAGAAACGATAATAAATATAGCATCAATTTAAGTTTTAATGTCCATGAATTTGATTTATTTTTCCAAACGAAGTGTGCAGTGCTTACAAACATCGCTGAAAAAATTGAATTGGTGGAACCGCGGTCATTTTGTTTTGAATGTAAACAATGTTTACAGAGCTTTTCTAGCCAATCAGAAAAGGCTAAAAACAATGAGGCTCCAAAGGGAGTCGGTATATACGGGCTTGCTCACGGTATAAACGGTGTCATATACACGGGCTCTTGACCAATCGGAATCTATAAAATTTATCTGCGTTATTATAAATATCAATATACCATTTACAAAACCAGACGATTCATTCCGTTTAAAAAGGAAGCTTTATTATGAACCTTCTGTTCTAATCTGTAAACATTTCCCGCATTATCTATCACTCAAGACTATATAATTTAGACGCCGTATGTTTCATGCAAACTATACGTGATTTAAAAGGCAAATTTTCACATTGTAGTTTTGTTTCTTTCAAATCTTAAAACTACGTCGCATTCAACTTAAAACATAAATTATCTTTATCATACACCGCACTTTTTCCTACATTAGTGTCCGAGATGCTCAATACAGCTAATCGCGTGAATCTTTCCTCATGCAATGAATGTTTATATATTATTTTGATTTTATATTTTTAATCGGCGGTTTATCGTAAAACACTGGTGGTTCAAGGTTCACAGCCGTAGGTAACTACGATTTCTCCACATCAGAATCGCGATATTTTCTACTAACCATCTTATATTTCTAAGTGTACCACTGATTCTACCCTATATTGTACGAGATCGTACTACTACGAGATGTACTACTACGAGATCGCTCATGAATGTTCAAATCCCATGCCTTTTTAAACACGTGTCCACTAACGCGGCAAACAAATGATATCTAAAAAGGATTAGGAAAATCCTAATGTCGACGACTTATAGTTTACTTCGTCAATTAGGCATATTTCAGGTTTAAATGACCGATACATACGTAGAATGCACAGCGCGAGATGACAATTAGATTTGCCTACGTGTATTCGTCATTTTAGTGAGACTACAAACGTCTGCATCATAAAAATGCCACCTGGCTTTGCAAAATATCACATTCTTCATGAATTCCACTTTTTATATAAAATACATCGCAACAAATGGCCCTATAACACGTTAGAAACATTAATGAACAATCGAAAGACATATGAAAAACTGATGGCTATTGATCTCTATCATTTACATTTTATGAGCTTGCTACGTATATTTGTATCTTTGGACAATTGTATTTTCAAAGTGTTGTCGGAAACCTTACACAATGTGTATTAGGGTGATCAATACATCGACAGACAGAGAGACAATTCAATGCATTCATTTTTGCGCTAGGTATCTTTAACCAACTCTAAAGTATAAAGAAGGAATCGAAAAAAACATACCCGAGTTGGCGTAAATTACCGGTGTTTGCATTCAGGGTCACGTGACATTTTTTGTTCACCATCTGTGTCACATTTGAATAAAGGTATATAATAGTCCCTTTGAATATATACATATGCCAACAGAAGAAATAATTTTGATAGGAAAACAAACATTGACTATTATTTCATCCGTATGTTATATTCAATTAAATAATGACAACATATACCGTTTTATGCAGATGTATTTAGATGCATTGTATCAGTTCATAATCTTCAAATTCAGGACATATGCAATTATTACAAGAGCATGCCAAAGTAATATAAAATGTTGTTTATAACAGTATATGCCTTTACTTGATGGGCAAAAATTGTGAAATGATTTACAAAAACAGGGCATTTCAAAACAATGAGTCGAAGTGAATTAAATTTCTACATGTAATAAAAGAGACACCATTATTACTCAAGGATGGCAAAACGAGTGTCTTAACATTGTTAATTATGATAATGATGCATACACTTGTTTTTAAAAATGTAAACAATCAAGAGCCAGTTTTCTGCTGTAACAGTAAGGGTATAGGTGGTAATCATTTAACAGTTTTAAATTTTTCAAATATCCTGATTAACATAACCTTTTAGAAAATGATGTTTTCTGATTGCCAGGCAAGCGTATAAAAGAGACTATTTAAATAACATGTAAGTTTCATGGCGCGTTCTTCACGTGAACAGAGTGGTTTAGTTAAATTTCACGAATGTTTGAATAGACGATAACATCTTTACCTCCACCAGATATGATATGATATACATGTACTGTCAATTATACAGGTGTTCAAGCTGAGTTCAAGACAATTTACGATTACGTTATCAACATCCAAATCTAAAATACTCTCTTCCTTTTTGCATGCCAGCGTTATTTGACCATGATCATTGCAACATTGAATACGAACTTCGTAAACTCAAAGCTTCCCATAGAAATGATATCTTTATAACATTAGCTGCCAACGACTAATAAAAAACGTATCATTTCAATATTTGTATAGAAATGTCAGAAGTTGGACAAAGATGTGCCATAAACGTTTTTATTGTATGCCGATTTATCTGGTTAAATTACAGATATCCCAGACTTCATATGGTAGAGCAATACAGTTCTGATATTATTTGCTTAGGTGCCATTTATCTTTATATAACAAAGACAGACCACACGGTATTTATCAGTAAAAGAGATGAACCTACTAAAGAGAGGAAGTACAATTTTACTAGGAGACAAAAATACAATAAAAGCAAAATGTTTCACAATAATTTTTACCTTCAACAGTATAAGAAAGAAAGATTTAGTGGTTATATAACAAGAATCTATATGAAACACAGGACAACAACAATGCTCTAATGTAAGCTGACTTTTATTAAACGTTAACATTACAGACGTTATCGAACAAGAGGACCATGATGATCCTCTATTGCTCACCTGAGCATAATTTCACTTTCCGATAGAGAAAAAAACTTATATATGCTTAATAACTTGGAACTGTCTAAAGAATGTCAATATTGAAAATCCATCGATAAATGAAACATTAATACGGTCCAATAACTTCCCCGAGCGATTGGAGGGCAGCACAACAAAATCAGTGTCATTGCTGAAACAGATGGGAAAAGATATCACACTGAAACCCGTTTACTAAACTGCACTCATGGTCAACATTTTATGATTGTAGCATCACTATCAAGAATGTAGGTCAAAAAGTCATCGTCAGTTACATCCAGGTAAATTAATTGTATTGAAATTTCTTTGCAAACTGGAACAAATTGTTCAAATATCGTAGCTGTAGCTTCGAGCTCTAAAAAGTGATTCACAAGGTCAATAACAAAGCCACCAAAGCTAAGAGCTAAAAACATCTTAGCTGTGTTGGTTCTGACAAAATATTAATACATAATTTTTGATTGATTATAATGTTTATAAGGTCACCCCAAAAACCTCGCTTTTTGAGTAATCAAGCGACACTTATATATACAGTCAAGATCAACCATGATCTAGCTCTTTTCTTAACCTAAAGTTGCCAAATAAATGAATTGAACTTAACAATACATACATCACAGTGAAATTGTGAAAAGGCTAGGTATCATTTAGTATGTCAAATGTAATACAAGTGGATATCAATGAACGATCTAGTTTTCCAATTACCAATCATGCACATGCAGTGCTTCCAAAGTAATAGAAGTTTATTTGATTTGTCAATCGGTCTGTTTGTCTTTGCGAAACTTTAGATATAAAGAAATAATACCCTCTCATTGGATCTGTAAACTTCATCTAAATTGCATTAACGTTAATGTCATATTTATGATGACAACAGTGATTTATGAAGTGGCTTGGACATAACTGTATCCTGAGAGCCTACATATGTCATCCTTTATTATTCCGATCAAATGGGACAATGGACTCATTGTATTTTATATAGATTTCCTATATTATGAGAAAAACACGCTACGATGATAGGGCAAGCGAGAATGTGCAGTTACATAAAAAACAAAACAGAGATTTTATTTTACTTGCGATGTAATCATACAATAAAGGTTATTGGGAAAGTCGGATTGATTCACATACTAAATCGTTTGAACAAAACTTTTTTTATAGGAGAGACTTCAGCATTTGAGCTAAAGGAAAGGAAGTAAAATTAGATTTTGAAATGTTACTATTTTCATTCAAAAATCTAATGTCATTTATAAGCAATATATTATTATATGTACTAAGTGTCAACGTGAAACAATTTAAAGTTAAGAGTTGAGCCCTCGATATTTAGTGAGAATATTTACAGGAATAACACCGTAAAAAGCACTGCAGTCCAACGATAATGATACTTTGGCATCACTTAACCGTTAAAACATATTCAATTTATATCCTTAAATGTAACTTATTAATTGTCCAGCAAGACATCAGCTGTAACCTTTTGTTTTTCCTTCCTACAATGTTAAAGAGCATTTCGTCTCCAAACTGCATAAAGCTCGAGGAATATTTTCTGGATACGAAGTCTGAATTGCTTTAGAACTCGTCATTTTGAATAACTCAGCAGTCTTTGATTATAAGGTGTGAATCTAATGTACCACCCTTTACAGGCAAAGTAAATACTCAACTGGATCTGGAGTACGAGTATGGAATAATGTGTGATGTATTGCGGCCTTTAGACTGGCATTCAGTCCTTGCATTTACAATGTCATTTCATGATTATCTATTTATTTTAATTCTCTTTGCTGTCACAATCGTAAGAATGTAGGTAAAATGATCGAGTCCAGTTATTATAATGAAAGACTGAAAGTATTTTGCTTCGAGTTTTAATAAAATAGATTCTCATCTAGCCTGGTGGCAAGACTACGTGGTCATAAGCTACTGTTACAGTCTATTTACAGTGATAATACTTTGATTTTATCTTGCAACAAAGTTTATTTGAATTTATTTTCGAGATAGATAAGAAAGGTGGTTCATTATTTGTGGTTCCGCATGAAATACTAGTACAGTTAACCTATCGATGCGGTCCATTTATACCTTGTAGTTACGTGAATGATATGTTCGTGCTTAGCAATGTTTCTACAGCTTACACATTTTTGCTCTTAAATTGATTGGAATTTTGGTTTAAAATTTATCTTCAGTTAAGTTTATCGTAGTTATTATTTTTAAACGTGTTGCCTAACAGTTACATACTGGCCACCTTTACAATAATTAATTTCCCTTGACTTAATGTTTTGAAAATGCAAGCCTTTAGCATCTGTTTATATTTCTAGAACAGGTGTTTTCTTACCGAGATCGTCATGGAAAATTCAGGTGTTAGTGTTCTTCCCGAAAGTCTAGTAACGTCGCTGTAGAAATATTGTCCCTTAATCAGTTTTTTGTAGTTTAAGGGCTTACGTCAGATGTATGATTGTGTACATTTGAGTAACAATGGGTATAGACTAAAAGAATATTGAATAGATTGGAACTTTCGACATCCACGCTACCAAACTATTATTTCATTTATCCTGTCATTCTTTCATACATTTAAAACACACCTTGAAATGTCTGGTTTTAATGTGAAACTACCTTTAACATTAATAAACAATATGCGGACCGGGCACACACATTCAAAAAGTAGCTCTCATTTACGATTTAATTTATGTCAGAATAATGTGCATAACGAAGAAATATCTCATGTTATAATACCGCAGATATATTTGGTCAAGAGCCTCTGTATATAAGCCCGTATACACCGTGAGCAATCCCGCCGCATTTGGAGCCTCATCGTTTTTGCCTTTTCTGATTGCGTAAACTTTGTTTACATTCAAAACAGAATGACCGCCGTGCGACGTTTGTTAGCACTGCACACGTTTTTCGGAAAAATTGAAGTTTGAAGACCTTAGAACTTACATTGATGATATCTATACCTTTGTTTGTTTTTTCCCAGACATAACGGGTTAGCGGACATAAGATCTCATTTTACAGTCAATCAAGCTCCTTTTCTATGAATGATTGAATCCCAGTTTTTTGAAAATGAAAACACTTGTCACTGACACTAATAAGTACTCTTCAAATTAATAGTATTCCTTTCTGCAACTAACTGCTTCTGACAGAACATTTATGTATGAATTCAGCCTCTGGAGTGACGAAATGAAATACCGCCTAATCAGAGGAAAATCTGAAACAAATGCTCTTTTCTATCCTGTTTAAGCACTATTTCAAATGTCTTACTAAAATAAGTGAAGTCCTCTTATTAAACGATGTTTATCCTTATTTGTGTCACATGAATGAGCCATAGTTATAATCTGAAACTGAGGAATCCTTCAATTTGATACACTATGTACAAATAATGGCTACCAAAACATTACTGCCTCGGTGACATAGACTTGAACTGATGACGTAATAAATTCGAAAAGGGACCAGTTTAACGGAGATTATTTATTATGTGTCTGCAAAAAATACAAAATTTCATACTGTACTTTGCTTTTGGGTGGAAAACAAGACACGATTATTTTCTTTCTTCTAAGTAGTCCAGCAATCACATACAAGTCACTTGACCAACAGCCGTATATCAGTAAAAATATCCGACACCCTGTTATCGGGCAATTGACAGGATAAATAATATTTAATATTGTTTGACTCAGTTATGTTTAGCTTTTATGTGTAGCTGACATTGGTCTATGACCTACTGGATACCAATAAAAATCTTTACCACAAACTTCACGACAACTTTATGTACTGATATTGTTATTAATAAAAATGGCAGAAGATATTGCTTTACCATGAGTTAATCTCATTCCAATCGCTTTGTATAAACCGGCATATATGACAGTTTAATACAAGCTGTATTTTCACAAATCCTATTGAGTCCCTTATTTGACATGATTTTGGCAACAAGTAAACATTCATTATTTACAGTACAAATTACAAGGATATATACTTTATATTTTATATTGGTCTGTCTAGCCTTCAAATTAAAGGCTTAAATAAGTCTAATTAAGCCGTTCTCTAAGATAGTTTCAAGTAGGTATACCAAATTATTTGACAGTACCAATTGCTCTCTATTTGTCAGCTATTCGAAGAAATTGGCAAGGAAATAGATCGGTCAACACTTTGTAAGAAGAGTGATCCTCAGCAAATAACGAATGAGAGCATAAGTCACGCAAAAGTGCAAGGCATTCTCCTTATATTAGCAAAGCTTGAGGTAATGTTTCCGGTATTCTCATTCGTTCACGGTCACTGGTATCTTAATGTGGAAAAATGCTTGTTTTTATCCACTGGAATCCAGCGTATTCATATTACTTTTATTACAGAAAGTGAAACTGCATCTCGACATGCAGACATCCAGCATGTAGTAGATATTTCATTTCTCTTTTATTGTTTCTTTAGTCCAGCCCCGGATTTCCTTAGGGAAATAAAGATTTATTGTTAGAGCATTATCCTTCACCTCATAATCGTTATTGTCTATTTAAGAGTGAGTAATGTCTTTTTCATTGAATTAAATGGTCACTCCTCCGTCAAACACATGAGCATAGTAATAAACATACTGAATCATTTCATGTACCAGCCCGATAACTTTCGGACTATTTGGCAAAATCTATAATCATTAAGAAAATAAAATCTGTGAAGAGGTAGCGTTGGAAACTTATGTGTAAGATGAATATGAAAATGCAAAATGTATGTCCCGAAATGCTATCGTACATGTACGTTCACTTCTCATTAATTAAAACGCGTTTCCCGCAACATATTTCTCTTCTAGAGTCTTCTAAATTTTTGAACGTTGATTTTAGTTTACACTGTCTATTTAAATATGATAAAGTGTTCTTCTAAGCTTGCTTAATTCCCTATTTAGAGAATCATTCGGAGGAAACTGATAGATGTGTTCCCATTTTCTCTACAAAATAACCTTTTAAAATAAAGCTTCTAATACTGGGTCCTTTTAAATGCTCAGATATTATACATTGAAAATGTTTCATAACTGATGTTCAACAGTCTTTTATTTAGAATGTTTATTGTAAATGACAGTCAATTATTTTCTATAACACTAATTTGAATATTTAGGTATGTTGCCTGAATGAAACTCGGCCATGTTGCATTGAATTGTATTTGAATTTTGTTATGTCCGTGTCTAAAGGATGATCAGTAGTGGTCTCCAACGTGTTTCTTTTAATATGTGACTTCTATATGGTACGTTTAACACTTTATCTTGAGTGTGAACTGTTAAACCCTTGTTACAGACATTCTGCTCCTTCCCCCTCGTCAACAAATTTGACAAGCGAACTTCTGTTTTTTTCGACAGCTTATGTGTTAACGAAGAAAAGAACATTTGCATGATTATAGGTTGTATATCAATCAGATTTATGAATCAGACCGTATCGATCAACACAGGACTTGATATTGGGAAAATTATACGAGGTAATATTATCATAAAGAATCATAACTCATTTATTTTCTATTCATATACGAAGCTTTCATCACTTTCTCGAAGTTGTATTGAATAAGGTATAGACTCCTGACAATATATGGCAAATTATAGTTGTTCATTAACGGTTTTAATACAATATTTCTGAATATCCTTCATTTCGTTCAAAGGGCGAAATTTGCAAGCATACAAGTTACAACAAGACAAATTTTGATGCAAAGCATCAAAGGCGCTGCGCATGTTTTTGAAACATGATTTAAAGGAATCAGAGTCATTTTAGAATATCAGTAAACAACCTATCAACGGGAAAAAACAAATACATTATGTTATATGTAAATGTTATCATAATAAGTAAAAAACCACATTTACTACAGTTTAACCAAAAAATGAACGAATCATAAAACAACCTTCCGCATAATGGTACGATGACGCCCATTAAACAAGGCTACAGCTCGTGGTCAGTAGACGCTTTTCGACGCAGACGAAACCCACGTGATTAATTTTGTCTTTACTATTGGTCAGTTGTTAGCGATGCTTTACATAACTTTCATTGAGACCCCATGTATCGCATAGTTAGGTGAACGGTCTTATTTATAATGCCTACATTTTACTTTAGTATGTAGTAATTAAAATGGGTTTTCATTAATTATTCACGTTGACAACATATGTATTTAAACTTCAAAATGTTTAGAGATAGCAAAACAACTATCGAGACGTTTTTTCTGAACTTTGATGAATCTGGCCGTAGGGTCCGTAAACAAAGCAATAAAAAAACCGTAACCTTCAAGTTTGTGGAAAAGTTATTAAATATCCTATGAATATGTCAAACGTTTTGAATTAACGGTCGAAGACGTATGCATCTGGTATAGTATTGTTTGTAATCAGTTAATACTATTTATTTATTCATTATAGGGAGTTTGTTCAAACGTAATACATAGTTTTTAATTACAATAATAATGTTGGCTGCTCCCTATTCGATTATGCAACCCCATGGTACAAAATTAAAACCTATTCAATACTGACGCTGTGCTTCCGCACAGCGCCAATAACAGCATCTTAAATCGTCCGAGATATACACTTTAAACGTTTAAACAAAAAATTCGCACACGCAGCAACAAACAGGTTTTAAATGTATTAGAACGCTGCGTGTGAAATTAAGTGTGAGCAAATGATTGCCTTTGTAAATATTTATTTATATGTGCTGCTCATATTAACGTTTTAATGATTTACCTGTTTGTCAAAATACAATGCACGTATCTAAAAAGTGAATGCATTATAACCCATTAGTTATTATACAATCGACAGCTATAATTCTAAAACTTTTAATGTTTAGTTTTTATAGGTATTTCTTTAATGTTCTGAGTATAATTACCGAAAGTAAGTATTCTTACAGTTGAATTGGAGGAATATGATGGTTAAAGCATGCTATAATGTCACTGACTAGTTTGAACAGAAAGCACTTACACGTAAACCTGTGCGCTAATTTCATCCAGTTACACATTGATCGTGTTTCTCCTGAGTATGTCTGTTTCAACATGACGGTAGAGACAGCGAAAGGAATGCGTTCATTACATGACAACCTTAACCTTATGAACAAGTTTTCTAATAACCAGAACACACGTGTACCAAATTTCGAAATAACACTATTGTGTAGTTTAAATTGGCGTCGGGCATGCTACAAAACAAAAAGATAACATCTTATGTGCCATATGGTACGGAATTAGATGGTGCCATTTGAATTACAACTGTATTTTTAGCGACAAATACAGAAATATTTTTACAAGAGTAAAGGAAAGCCTTTGATGTATAAACCCCTGAGATTTAAAAGGTTCTCTTTCGACTTTTATTTACAATCTGGGACCAAACTTTCAGCATTGCAATGTCAGCAAGTGACGGTTTAGTACGTAATATCTCAGATAACATCACCTTAACAGCTAACATCCACTGAAATAACCCATATTTAAAACTAGGGTAACTTATTTATTGTGGACAAACTAGTAAATCTGGTAAAATACTATGCTTTAAAAAATCAGCATTTAAACTGACTAGCTCTTTGTCTAAAATGAAGACATATATATTTTTATCAGATAAGTTTCCATATATATGCTTATCTTCATTGCTTTCATTTAAATTATAACAGCTTACACTACTTCTTTGTTCATTTAAAGATGATTTCACATATTTTCACATAAGAGATGTTTAAGGTTATTATTTGAGAATATAAGCATCCAGATTTTCCCAATAATCGGTTTAACAATTGCTATTACAATATATAGAAGACCAGTACCACTTTCCAGGAACGGACTCGAGAGTGACTCAATAAGCTGCAAGCTTTCTTCATAATCGAGCTTAAATAAATTAGTATAAACTATAAACTAAAACAATAGAGTATTGGTTATTCAGTTTTAACTACATGTAATAGGTTTAAGTGGTCTATAAAGCTATCGACTTCATAAACAAGGGCTCTTCCATGATGTCAATAACTTTATAAACATATAACCTTATAGCATGTAAAATGTTGTGATTTAATCACGCTGTTTCATTATGCATGAAGAACTGAATAGTATTTTGGAAAATTAGGCATAACGTGTCTTTCCCTTCCCATGCTTTTTCGCTGACGATTAGAATAAATTTCAGTTACCGAATTCTAATTTATTGTTTTCGTATGGTAATGCCGACACGAGCACATCTTTTCCTGTTAAACAACATTGTAGAGGTCGCCATGTTTTATGAAACATTAATGCCTGATCATAAATATTATAAACGAAATTGTATAATTAATATCCATAAAACGTGTATTGACGAATTTTCATCTTAAATTTTATCCTTGAAAAAACTAAAGGTGGAAAAATATGTCTTTTATTACCACCAAAACCAAACATAATTCATGAGAGAAAACTCCTTAAGTTTATGAAGCAAAAACACTTACTGGACTTACTGGTCTGTAGATAAAACAATCGTCTGCACACAAATATGAAAAGGAATACTATTTTCCATTTAGACTCAAAGCCAGTAAAATATTTTTGTTTGGGATAAAAAATAGATATTTTGTAGTCATATAAAAGCAGAAATTGCTTTGAAATGCGTCTGTTTATAGCCCGACAATTTAATGTCTATAGTTTACGAGATTCTTGGTAGACGGAATCATATGAGTTATGTAGGCACACTTAATAACATAAATGGAAGCGCCTTCTGATATCAGTTAAAGCGAAAATTACAAGATATTCTAATAAAGCTATTCTTTGAATAAAAAGTCCTTGACTTAATTGACATGACACATGTTTTACATTCTAAAACACTTGTTGATATATAGTTTACAAAATACAACCCGACTCTGGTGTTTAAGAAACAGATATATAACAGCTTACTTTACTTGAGGGAACACAGTACTAATTAACAGTCTACCAGTGACCAATAGACAAGTATCTCTTGTTAGTTGAGTCTTTACTACAGGAAACACGGTTGAACTCGTTCCGTTTGTGTAATATTCTGGATCACTGAGCACTAACAGCTCTGTAAAACGTTTGTCTGGCCAGGTCAGTTCCGCTAGTATATCAGACGCCGAATTTTCCGTTCACAGCATATGTTTATTAACAGCATCATTGAAATACAATTTTCTGGTCTGTCTATGAAAGTTACGGTCAAATGAATTCATTTGTCTGGACTCCTGGTTAGTGATGTAGGATGTAATGTTATATTCTCACGTTTGCTGTGGCAATAGCTGTTTAACCTTATCCTAGTATAGTTATGTCAATACAAACCAAAATGTATCATACAAGATTCGAATAATATTCTTTAACCGTATGATGCACACTGTTTTATAACATGTTCCAAACAACAATGATACTAAATAATCAATAATAACACTAATGCTGTTTTTATGTATTTGCGGAGCATTTTATGGTGATGATGATGAAACAAGTAAGTGCTTATGACTTACTGTTTGTGCAAAACAGTTTGGTGCAGATGTTCTCGTTGGTGTCAAAAGTGTTATTTATTATAAAGGCAAGCTGCGTTATGAAAATTGCATAACTTCAAGCAGATGTAACTTCCGACTGGCTCGATGAAAGATGTATCAAAAGTCCGTTAATATCGCCACTGTTTATGCCATAGTCTTTGACAAAAGGGTTCGAGTCATGTTTTCTATACTGGCTAGAGTCCTAAAACCGGACACTTTTCAAAGGTATTTTTCAGTAACTCTGACAATTTTTGTATCTAGCAATCAAAATTTTACCAGTAGAAAGTTAGGTTCTTCTCCGAAACGAAAAGCTAACTTCTTAACCCATCAGATTAAATCAATCACATTTTTGAGGCCCGGCTGTGGGGTTACCAAATTGCTATGTTTTATTAACCAATTTTTTTTATCTCTCTACAGACTACTGAATTCTACACAAAGGTAAAAAAATATGAGCGGTCTCTATTTTCTTTTTCTATTTAAGACAAAGTCAGGATAGACATATTGTTTACGCTTCTCAAAAACACATAGTTTTGTTTTTAAGTTTTACTAGAACATGTATTTATTTTCATGCCACATTGATCTGAATATAGATAAATAGTTCTCCTTTTTTTAAGACCAATAGTAACAATACAGAATTTAGACAACTCCATAGTACTGACAATTTTACACAAGACTGACAACAGAACAACATATAAAATACATTTGATCATATTGACATTTAACAGCTGATCCCAGTTTAAACTCACTTTACCCAAAATGTATCACGATTTACATTATCAAAAGCTTGCTGATAATCAGTGAAAATGTACCATTGCTGAGAACGTTTTGATGAAACTTTTTGAATATTGATATGCAACAAAAATATAGCATCAACTGTAGAACGTCAATCACGGCTATGATCTTGGTAGCGTCTGGACCTTTTTTAAGATTATTTTTGTCCATATTTCCTAATTTCATATAAAAAGAAGGAATTTAAGGTAAAGAACGGTTAAAATGCTTACATGTGCAATTTCGTCACACACACGGAATGAATAAATTTTACGTCCACGCAAGGAAGGCAAAAATGTTAAATTCAGAGTTACAAGAAAGAACGGTTATAAGTAATGATGCTTTAATCAAAAAGTCTCGTTATACTTATACTAATTTAGAAAGAGCGAAATATTTCTTTTCAACAACTGATTTCTAAATTAGTTTTGATGTAGCCTGTTATACTGAAAAAAAAACAACCCACAAGTTTGTCATGAGCGAAAGTGTAAATAAACTTGTTCATAACAAACAAACTTGTTTTGGTAAAAATTAAATATAAAGTAGCTCTATGTGTCATACTATCATAACTTTAAAAATGCTAGTCAACTATCATTTTCATTGTCGTTATTATGAACAAAACATATATTTATTACTTTCGGATTTAAGCTGTACATAGTTTATCATCTATATAAAAGCATACAATACATTAAGGTCATGATCATAAAATTGTACAAAACAATATATGAAACAAAAATGTCATATAGCAAGTTACCAAGTAATGAATGAATAACCTCCACTCGCCCATATGGAGTCAATTAAAAAAACCTGTTTGCGACCACCATTATTGCCTAACATTCATAAAAACGACATTATTTAATTGATTAGGTTTTTATTGAATAGCTGGATTAACACAACTTTCTCCACAGTTGGTCAAGTTACATTGGTTTGAACTAATTCTCTACCGGAAGTAATCACGAAAGTGGAGAATGGCATTAAACGCTTGAAAGGAAGCTTAGACGCTTGTTTCCTTTGGGATATTGAAAACAAGAACAACTTAAGTTATGACGTCATCAGGTTTTTCATTATTAAATCACGGTCGTAATACCTTTCGTGTTCCATCGAGATAATGAATTAACTTTGAGTTTGTATCATGTTAATACGGTTATGTACATCACAGCTTTAGGGAACTTAGTAATTATATGTTATGGGCTTACTCTTGAGTGAAAATACCCACTAGACAACATTACCTTTGAGGTATTTGGTGACATTAGTATAAAGTACAGCATTATGAGAGAATAAGTAGAATTATGTTGCACTTTTGTCATCTGGGCTATTCAACAGACAGCAACAGGTACAAAGTTAATTGTTAATACTATTTGTTTAATATAATAGTCTAATCAGTGTGGTCGTATTGCATACAAAAAGTAAAGCTTTAGTATTGCTTAGCTGCAATGAGGTAAACAAATCAAAGCGTTGTGAGCGCTGAAAGCCAGGGGGCTATAGGTTAACTCCCCGAAAAACAACTTTTGACCTACGTATTTTGCGCTGAACCTTACCTAAAGCGCGGGTCGAAATGTGCAGAGGACGAAATTCAATATATGACACAGAATGAATGATTCACAAATATATGGGTGGCAGGGAAGTTTGTTTATTATAAAACGTACGTTAAATGAAAAATAATCACATAGTCAACATTATAAATTGTTAAAGCCAATAAAAATAATTCTATATGCGCTTTGAACAACTTCAAGCGATATGATCTGATGATGTGGATCGAAAATTATTGTGTACCAAGGACAATACTTTGAAACAGAAATAAACAAAGCAATACCAGCAATGAAATATAAATACAGTACTGTACAATGTGTATAACAGAGAAAACCAAAAATGATTCTGGGTTACCTTGTAGTTGTAATCGGTGAAACCGTTCACTGGGCCTTGACATGCAGCGTCCTCGATAAATGGCGGGTGATTTTGAGTTCCTTCTCGGGAATGTACGTAAATTATATCTTTTTTTTTAGAAAAAAAATATTTTTAGGTAAATATATATCTAATCGTTCGTAAATAACAAAGTTGTCAATGAAATAACATTGGAAATTTGAAAATCAAACTACAAACTCTGACATCGAGCTCCGTACGTTTCCGTAAATTTCCGTAAATATCCGTACTTGTCCGTGATATGCATATGATTATCTTCCGTAATCAGCTAACAGCGCATTAATTTTTAAAACAGAAAAAAATGTGAAATGCAGCCCGTAAGCTATATACATTCCTACAATCGTTTGAAGTTGTATGTACTCTTTTTATTTGTAATATGTTCTTATTATATTCGACATTCACACAGAAGATTGATCTGGTCTGTCTTGCACTACTTTCGCATAGCGCATGTTTACAGTTGTTATTCGCACATAGCACAGTTAAATTTCTTGCAGTGTTTGAAATGTGGTATGCTAACCTAGGCCTAGGGGACTTTCAGTCCCCAGGCCAAAAACCACCTATTTGCTCCGTATTTACAAATTTATTGACTTTTTACAGTAGAAAATAACAACAAAATCGGCTGATTGTTGTCAATATGACAAAAAATCTAGAGTTATTTTTGTTTTGACGCTATCAATTAAAATGGCTATGTTACATGGAAAGTGTCAGAAGATGTTTAAAAATAACTCTCGGAGCAAGCAGGAAACGGTTTTTGCAAAAACTCTCGTGACGTGCCACGTCATCCTTCACATGTATCTAATTGCGCTTACATGTCTTACTCACATTTAATAATTGAAATCAAACGTTAGGTACATATTCTATTATATATCATTTTATTATTTACATAGTAAAACAGAAGAACTGATTTTACTTCAAATGTAAGAAGTATCCCAGTATATTTATATTTATAAAGTGTTAAAGTGTATATGATTATGTCAAAATTGATAAAAGAGGAACATTTTGAATTGTAATATTGAAAAGGCATAATTTATATTATCGAGTTTAGTATAAATGTAGTATTACATTTCAGCGACAAATACATTTCATTTAACAAAATGAACGAATGCTCTTAAGAACAAGTTTAAGTAATCACAACCTTTCTTTGAAAATTATATACTGTAGTTGCAAAATACATGAAAACAAACTGAAAAGATCATTGATTTATATTTCTGCAGGATGTTTGAAATTAGCAAAAAGTAATTTAAAATCCTACTCTGAAAAACACAAATACCTCGGGTTAATACATCTGTTAAATATAAACATGTAATATATTCCTATTATATTGCTCCCTACGTATGTTTATAGAGCTTACACATAAAGGTAAAACGCAACAAAAAAGTAACTTTTGTTTAAAAGGTTTCAATACTTATTTGAATACAGTTAACGATGTGCACTAATTAGTAATTCTTTATATTCCGACTGACACACACATGGTCTGTAAGGTCTGCAAGCATACACAATTTACTTCCTGAAAACCTAAAGATAAGCAATAATAATGTAGATGCAATTTCATCAATATTTCTATTTTTTTACAGAGATTAGAGCGTAACACTTCAAGGAATTAGTGTGATACTTGCTCATGTATTTCAAGTGTGTCGAAACCGTTACGTTTTTATTAGAATGATTATGATATATTACAGAGTAAAAGGAGGGCGTAAATTTTGTACTTAGACAAGCGATTACCCGTAACTTCTTTGATCATGAATTTAGTCTGCTGAAAACGTGCGAGCAATGTGTTTATTCAACCGATGAAATTCTTGTAATTTTGGAGAATGATGGAAACACTAAACTTGTTGGAGCCTTTTTAGCTGTGCATCACTAGTGATTGCAAATGACAAATAAAGCCAGATCAATTTGTTTATTTTTAACTTAACAGTGATTATTGATATTGGAATAAGTTAAGCAGGTTATTCCTGCCATACTGAATAATCACAAATATTTATTTACGAAAATAGAATATGGGTAAATAAGGATACTTATAATGTTAACGAAACGCTAAAAGCCATATAGCAACATGAAACGTGTAATGAAAATAACGAAATACAGTGCAGCAATTATGCTTTTAAGACTTTTGAATTGAGCTACCAGTAGACGTGTTGAAATTGAAAATGAACAAACGGTCACATTGGCGATGTTTTATGGACATTAAAACTTATTTTTGAGATACCTACGACTTAAATTGATCTCTTTTGCTTCCAAATGTTATAAAATGTAGGAGAAATACAACATTAAGTAAAGTATTGGCCTAAGGTCGGTAAGGAGTTGTTATATGATGTCATTTAAAAGATTGTCAACCTGAGAGCAGAAAAGTGAAAAAAAACAAAGTACTAAAAGCGTAGTGTTTTACTATTTTCAATTATAATGCAAAATGTATGAAACGCTGTCCGGCAGGGAACGACAAAAGTATCAAAAATGTTCACGTCAAAAGTGTTTTAGACTGAAAAGAAGAACACATTTCTTTCTTTGTTTTATCCGTAAATGTATTGTCATATATATGAGCGCTTAAAAAGCTTGCATCAGAATTACCTGGGTAAAAGATCGACCAGCTCTTAATTAGGGCACTCAATATAATAGCCTTTTGAATATGCATTGATTTCTTCTTGTTATTTTCTGAACAGAAAAAAAAACAACAAAAAACTTTAACCCAGTTTCAGCGTGTTAACTTACCATAACCAGAAGTTATTTCAGATAGTTACATATCTTATCTGATAAATATTTCCATTATTTTGTTGTCTTTAATCAATCTTGCAGTATGTGGAACACTTAACTCCATTTTAATGTTCCTTGACAGAAGCAGGCTTTATAATTACAGAACATTCAAGAATATGCCAATATTATGAGTCATGATCAGTGTGTCAATGATTGCATTGAACGTTAACTTAATGTAGCAAAACTGTTTCAATTACATCATCAATTAATTGAGAAGGTAAATTTTACGGTAACTTCCTTTTCGATTAAACCTTTAAGGTAATCCTTAAGCTTTAATTAGTTGCAATGGCGACAATGAAGGTACGTCATTCAATGCATATGTGCTTCCGGTCATTTCTTTCACTCTATGTTATAAGAACATGTGTAAATTGAATTTGATCGAAATATTAAAATCGAAATGGGATATAAGAAAATACTATTTATTTAGATAGGGATGACCGTCACGGGCAAGTAGCTGAAGCTTTTTTCTCAGTGTTTCTTTCGATTTATTATGAAAAAGATGTTTCGGTATATCAAGGTCTATATTAAAACAATTTTATAAATTTAACCAACTTTCTTCCAAGGAGTTTTACATTTTGATTGTGATTGATAATGATGCTGAGATAAACTTTTATGAATGCTCACTGCTGTTTCAGTACAAAATTGTTAGACTGTGATTATGAATAGATGACTATTAATACATTCAGATAACCGAATAGAAACATTACTAAAATCTAATAAGATTTTAATTTGTCTTTCCTGCATCAATACTCTTTACGACTATCTTTCAAGTGTATGAACCAGATGGAATTAATAATTTACAAATTCAAACCGTACGCTCTGCTTTGACTTCCAATTGTTTGGAAACATGAAAATATATCGGAATATATTCATACCATACTATACTTGAGAAATAAACTTTAGTAGAACAGAAGCAAATTTTATTTATTTGAGACGATGTAATACCATAGTTATATGTCTGTTTGTCAGCAAAGTGTTCATGGTATATACATATACATGTCTTTATCGCATGTACGAGTTGACATAGCTAAAGTAAAAAATAGTAAATATTTTCTGTTTTAAAGAAACTTTTCTAACAGAAAGTAAATTACTCTGTAGTGTCTGTGTACGCAAATGTTGTTATTGAGTAAAGATCATAAACTTATTGTTCGCTAATAACAATGCGCTTTCCAAACGTTTTATGTACATTAACAAACCCAATTACAGTGTACTTCAACAATACAATGCAAAATTACTGTGTTTAAGTACTCATTACCAATCGTTCGATTAAAATATCCTCTTTCAGTTTCATTATGATATTTGGCTCAAAAAGACAAAATGGGAGAAGATTAATACCAGTAAATCGCATACTGATTGCTTTTCTAAATCTTGAAATGCAATGCATGCTGGTTAAGATGGATTTTATGCATGTTAACAAGCATTTAATCAGGCAACGAGGCTGTAAAAGATCAGTATTTTGATGGAAAACTAATATGTTCTCGCATTTCCAGCAGCTTTAAGAGCATTGCAAGTACAATCTTCCCACATTTCTTGTTTGTAATCTAGGACCAAAAGTGATTTTTTGTAATGGTCTACGTGTGCGGTGGTACGAGAATGAAAACGGCACGAATACCGTAACAATGGTCGTTAACATATTAACAAAACAAAAACGTTTTCTAAGAAGACTTTGTAAAATGAGCATGAGAATAGGGGGGGGGGGGGGGAGTTCGTGTTTGAATATCAATATTTGGTATTTGATATATAGTTTCTGTCATTGTGTTTATGAATATCAATGACCTTTTTTCAGCTTGTTGATGTGCATTATGTACAATAATGCAGCTAGGAGTATTACTTGACATGCAGTGATTGATACGTTTTTGATAGAATAACTGTATTAACACAAATATCACTAGGGTTACTCACTCACAATGGTTTGAACTAATCACCTCTAGGAAGTAATCATGAAAGTCATAAATGGCATTAAATCCTTCAAACGAAACTTTGACAATGGTTGCCTCGCGGATATTGAAAACAGAAACTGTCGTCTTTTTGACGTCATCAATTTAATCATTATTAAGTCATTGTTGCAATTTTTTAAGTTCTATTAAGATAATGAATTGCCTTTAACCTGGAGCTACATTAATTTAGTTAGATTCTTAACATCCACGGGGTACTTGTGATGAAATGTATTGACTTTATAGACTTTCATAGACACATAGTGCACCAGCTGAGTCATTACATCTGTAGACATTGGTATTTTGCTTAAAACAGAGCTAAAGAAATCTCCTTGAAATAGTTAGGTGCAAATGTTTTCACTGAATTATACTAGTAATCAACAATTATAAATAAGTCAATGAAATTATAGCACATGATATTGTTATACAAACTACTTAAAGGAAAAAAAGAGATTTTGTTGTCAATCATTTTGTAACAATTTTGTGCATCAGGAGCTATTTTTAGCCCTACTTGAAAGTCCAGCAGAGACGTCCAGCAGACCTCTTGCTGTGGCTAGCAATTTCTTATCAATTATTGGTTCATTCAAATAAGCTGCTTGAGTCATTGTTTCGCACATGTCGCTACACAAGGTCAATGTTTAGCAAGTTCCAGTAACTTGATAGCAGCCGGAGGACAATATGTTTCTATATAAGTAAGTATTTTACACTACAAAATTTAATTTTAGTTACGGTTATTACATGAAGTAATAAGTTATTATTTCATATAATCGCAAATTTACCGTATTGTATATAAGTAAATATCAGCAAGTTTTAATTTACCTAGTGAGGTGGCAGTTAAATTAAGCATGCTTTCAAGTAGATACAGAATTTCACCAGCTCATATGGTTTGATATTGTCAGCCTCTGGGATAACGCGCCAGATATTATTATTGAAAGATTTGCGAGGTATCTGAGCAATCTTTTTGTCTGTTGAAAATAAGATTTGTTATCAGTAGTGATATGTTGTATAATTCTGATTAAATTGTGAACTATGCTATCTGAAAGAAACAATATTTGAGTTGTGCTTAAACCTACTGGTATTACATTTATAATATATGTAGTTTGAGTTCCCATAACTTTTAATAAGTTCGCCCGATGGCTTGGGATTATGAAGTGTACTTTATGTGAAATGGATTAAGCATATATCTATCTATATAGCGTATCTATAATACATGCAAGTACTGCGACTTTTCTTTTTTCATTTTATAACGTTTTGGATGCTAGTTTGCCTGTTGAATATGACATAAGTGATGGGAAGGGCTAAGTTAATTTGTAAGTATTGTCCTTTTTCTATTGTTTTCTCATTCTTTACTCGTGTAACATAGTAAGTTCTGTACATATTCAATGAAAAGTTTAATTTCAGTGATAATCTAGTTATCTAGTTTTCTTTGAGATGACTCATTATCCAGTGTCACATCTGAATGGTTTGTCACGCAACTGGAAGAATGTAAAGAATGTCATTGGTATTCCATATAATAAACCTTTGATGTGACAAATCTTTTGAAGTATCTGCATATGTCTCCCGTCTTTGAAAATTCACAAAGGGAGATATCCCAGGGTAACAATTAAAGAATAAAGAAGAATGCAATTAGAAACAAACAGCTTGGTTTATCCACCAAAACCCAACCCCCCCCCCCCCCCCCCCCCCGAATTTCAAGTGTTGGCCATTTAAACTGCTGCAACTAAGGGGGTACATGTCCACTCGGGTATAAAAAAATTTTTTGTTTTTTTTTTTTAATCACATGGTAAACTTGTGTTTCAGCAGTTTTATCCCCCGAACCCAATTATTTACATTATAATTGGCGTTAAAAATTCCCGGGGCCCCCCCCCCCCCCCCCCCCAATAAAACCCGGGAACTTCGGTTACCTAGACCCCTCATTGTGTTCATTTGATCAATTCTATACAAATAACCTACTGTAACAATACGGGGAAACGTATTTATAGCCTTGTTTAACATTGAAGTTTTTACGTGACCGAAATAAAAACTACCTGACAATTGTATCAGTTCAAAATTGAATCGTAAACTATCATGTTCGGAGTTGCTTTTTGGACAGTTTAAAGGAATTATAGCATTTGTTCGGGAAAACATAAAATGTAACTAAGTAATTATTGTTGAGCATTACTTTTAATCAGAGGTTGAAACACACGTAATTAAACAATTCCGCGCCAATAGAAACGGAAAGTAGAGTTTAGATATTGGGGAAAAAACGAGAAAAGAATACATATGAGTCATAGTTTTATATATTACTCTGAGAGATATAAAGTTAAGGTATTGTTAACGATAACCTTTATGCAGAAAAAATTCTGAAAATGTAGTATTTTTTAGTTATTTCAAATACACTGTATTTTAATTATCGCCTGACCATAAGGATACGAGATGGACCAGGTATGCTCAGAAAATGTTTTATAACCTAACTAAAGTGCAAAGACAGACGGATTGTTTGAAAGGTCAGTTGATGACTCTGTTTCACAGTTCTCATCTAAGCACATTAGGCATGCATTTAAGGTAAATATGTGATCTTACGAGAGACACATAATGTCATTTGCCATAAATTCTTTAAAAGCAAGTAAATGCGTTTGGAAATCTTGTCTGTGCTTCTAAATTCCATAGTGCTTTTAAATAGCCAAATAGCTGAATAAAATGAGAACGAATAAACGATGTAGATACGAAAATGGTTCCTCGAGTCATTATTCATTTCGCAAGGTTTTAGTGGAACACTTCTTGAAATAGGGGGATTAGTGCTGAGTTATGTTAATTGAAAAAACATTTTTCATTTTAATGAAATGGGAAAAACTACAAACTGAACTGAATCAGGGCGTTGAATATTTAATAAACCAAGAAATACCCCTTTGATCTCTGGATTCCTGAGCGAAAATGCGTGAAACAATTGTTTATTCAAACAGTTATTACAATAACTGTAAAAGATGATTCATCCTTCTGTTCTAATGATATTTTCAAAAGCCGAAAATGATGCCCCTCGATATGTACTGTACACGGGTATCTCAGTGTGTGTTATTACATTCTTGTACATTTGTACCCTTCATTTCTTTAAACTGTGTGTAAAGACATGCAAGTGAAGCACAGACAATTCTAGCACAGACTCAATATATTTAAATACTCGTACAGTGAGATATTTCAACTGAAACATTTTTTGTTTTGTATCGTAAAGTAACTTTAAATTTTTTAGTTTGTATTGGTTGATAGGCAAGTTTTAAACCTCTGCGTTTGTCTATTCAAATTTTCGTAAATATTGTTTTCGTTTTGCTTATTTGTGTTTGAAGCGTAATGATAAAATCAGGCCAAGGTGTCCAAATACATTACTTGTTTTTCATATAAACGGAAAATGTCGTCATGGATATGTACCGGGCATACATATAAACTATTTATCGTTAAGGCCCGAGTAGCCAAGTTGCACAACATTTTGCAGATTATAGCAACAAATGGTCTAAAGTGTAGAGCTCTGGTTACTACGAAACATTTCTGTGTTGCGAACCTTTTACTTAACATTGATATTCGTAAACATTGGATGTATGAACATACATATAAATTACTACGTTTTCAATCAAATGATGTAAAAAGCCTGATGTCAGGCATCAAAGACGCCGCATTAGTTTTATTTCAAATTGTAACATAGATGCATTATCAAGGCTGGATCTAAATATAGACCAAGTATGTCTATTCTGTGACCATAACCAGTAATATACAATCATTTGTTTAAAAATGATGTTGTTGTTCTATGAGAAAATTTATTTACAAAATTAATACTTTCTAGATATAATGACCAAATTCTGATCTGCAACCAATCTTTACGTATTTTACGTACATTTTATGGAATTATTAATGAGTTTTATTAAGCAAAGTCATAAAGATTCATTATGAATCGCCATCAGCTAATTTCTTGATAGAATTATGGCTGCAATCAACAATTTAAAAGCAATGCAATAAACTGGAGCCGTACAGCACTCAGAAAGGTTTAATTAGAATGTTATAGTGTGACCACGTTGTAAATTCCTCTGTCATAATATGACCACGTTATAATTTCCTCTATATAATACGTATTGGCTTATCAGTAATATAGTAATTTCAGTTGACTGATTAGTGTTTAGAGACAATAGAATATGGAATAGATTACTACTTCGCAGTAGTTCAAGGCGCCTTCAGGGACCGTACAATTATCTAATCTTTGACCATTTTAGCGGTCTTCAATTTTGTCATGCAATGTATTCATATAAAGGCAACCTGCTTGTGATCACATTTGTAGAATTGGTATAATTTTTATCATCCGATTATGATAGAGTACACAATGAGTGTTAATGGAAAATTGAGGTACTATGGTCACTTCACCCCTCTATTATCATGCTGGATTTAAGAGAAACAACTTTATTCTGTTCATCATTACCCATTTTTATTTTATGTTTTCCAGTGAATTATAGAGTTTTCTCAAAAAAATAAAAGTGATAATCCACAGATTTGAAACAGTGGATTACCATTCTATTTTTCACTGCTTTTGCAATCTGTAGACCGGACTTACGGCAAAAAGTATATCGAGCGTAATTAATGATTGAGACCACTCGAAATGAAATGACGTCATTTGTGTTATGTTTTCTGATGACGTTTCTCGCGATTTTCGATGTCTTATAGAAACAGACTCAATAGAAGTGGAGTTTAAACCATAAAATAAGCAGACACATTGTTGGTATCAGTGTAATCTCACGTTAATTTCACTCGTGAACACCCAAAGTAGTTAGTTTCACTCGTAGCTGCGCCACAAGTGAAAATAACACTTTTGGTGCCCACTCGGTGAAATAATAACGTGATATTACACCAAAACCAACAATTATCCGCTATTGTTGACCAGGAGAATAATTTACGTGTGCTAACATTCCCCTTTGTAACGTGAAGGAAGGTCGTTGAAGTAGTCTTTCATTGTTGGTTGAATTTTTTTCTGCAGAATGGTTTGGTTTTTCGTAGAATGTGTATTATCTTTATCAAAACATGTGATTATATTAAACCAACATAGTGATAAGTTCATCCAAACGATTCCATACACAGTAGTTGCCGATCTGTCATAGAAAGTATCACGATTTTCAAATTCGCATTGATTTGTTTTTGAAAATGTCAAATGAAAAGTAACACAACACTGTTTCGGCGTGATTGTATTCTACGGGCGGAAATTATTTCAAATATTTTCAGTTTTCATTTGATAAGCATAGCCATTACTCTTTTATCGTGTGTAAATCTAGCAATATGCGGAATATGACACTCCATTTGAGTGTTTCATTGCGGAAGCAGATTTGAGAGGAGATCTGAATCAGTTAACTAATAGGTGAACTTGATGGGACATTCCATGTGCGATGTGAGTGTAAAATCTGCCTTGTTATATTCTACAAAATTTAATATCACTAAGGCCGCTTTTAGTAAAGTCGTCTTTATTCTCTTGAATACAGATATACAATAAAAATGAATAAAAAAAATAGTCGAAAGTTTAAGAGTTTTTTTTTAAATATATATGAACACGCCAATCTATATGACTGTTTTCATTTCTTGTATAGTTAGAAGTGGGGTTTAATATGTAACTACTAGTAGCATATTTCGTTACCAATTATCGAAAATGCACATTAGTATAAGTATACTATAAAGCTAATACAAAATAAAATGGTTAAGGTATAGCATAATACCGAACCAAAGTTTAGGCCGTGACATTTAACACAATTACGAGATTGCGAGAAGAAAAAAATAATGATTAATGAATGAATTAAAAAACGGTAACGGGAGTTTTTGTGTGCTGTGATTGAGTACATATATACTACCTCAGATAAACTTCATATATTCTAATTGGTAAAGAACCCTTGTAAATTAACTTGTTTGACCGTGAGTAACCCGTACATACCGTCTCCAATTTGGAGCCTTTTCTGATTGGCTAGAGAAGCTCTAGTAACTGTCTACATTCAAAACAAAATGGCCATCGTGCCACCGATTTGATTTTCTCAAAGACATTTGTAAGCACTGCGCACGTCGTTTGGAAAGGTAATTCAAATTCAAAGTCAATAGAACTTACGTTGATGCTATTTTTACCTTCGTTTCACCCTGGACAAAACAGGTTACGAACACATAAGATCTCAAGATCTCATTTAAGCCGATCAAGTTCCTTTTCCTTGAACCCAAGTGGAATGTCTTTTTTTTGAAAATGATAAGACGAAGAAGAGGAAAATCTGAAAACAAATTTCTTTTTCTATCCTGTTTATGAACACGTCCTATTTCAATTAAACTAGTCCTTTTTTCAATGGATACAAACCCTCGCTAGACGGCTCGGGTTATATCAGTTATAACAGTTGATAAGACTGTAACTAATATTATATTGTACGACCAATAAAAAAGACGAAACGTAATAAAGTATGATGTCAGAGAGAAAGGCTTGTGGGTTAGAAGTGTATTATAGCATATATATTTAACAAATTGTGAATATTATACTGATAAAAGTAGTGTATGTATATGAGAAAAAAATACATAAATGCAAAAAAGAGAGTGAAATATTTTGAACGAACAGATAGACTGTAAACTCGAAAAAGATGTATGAAAACGCGAAAATCAGGGCACGGTTAAACAATGAATAGGGTCCAGCAAAAATGAAGATGACAATCGATTGTTCTTCGACATATAGCTTCTTTTGCATATAGGTAAATATTTCGATAACACTAACTAAAGTAACACATATTTTTATTTCATTTATTGTATTTTAAAACAAATAACTGAAAATAAGAAAATATAGTTTCAACGGTCACTTGATTTGGATCTATCTGAAAAACATTAAACAACAGGGATATTACTATATCAAGTTTTCTTAGATAAATTTTACACTTGTCAGTATTTACAAAAGTCTTCATATTTACAATTTTGTTAAGTAAAAATTATCCTTCCAATAAGTCAACTTGTATATTAAACTACTCATTAAATTAAAATTTCTTTTTACAAGTAACTGCGTTATAACATCAAATAAAGCAACTTCGAGGTTAAGTGGTTCAAGTTGCGATGTACGCTGGTGTCTGGTCTGCTAGCTCAGATTAGATAGATAAATAGATTTATTTCGGCAAAGAAAAACATACTACAGCTCGCACACATACCTTTTAGCTACGGGCATTTTACACAAGTTTGCTAAATGATCATAATCTTTGCCAAAACTACCTGGTATAATTGCAGTCAGGTAACTCCAAAAGTTTTCAAATTTTGTAAGGTACCCGTATGCATGGGAGTCAAACTGGGGTATTGACAAGTTCACGAGGGGAGAAATCCTGCGGTCGGCCGGGACTATGAACAATCTTAACAACTAATAGTTTACGAAGAGTCGAAATGCTAAGGTTATTGTAAGGTGCCTGTAAATGACAGAATTTGTTTTTATCAGGTAGTGTGGTTATTTAAACCTTTTATGTTCAGACACTCAGTTTCTAGTGTAACTCGGCAAGGGCGCAGATTATCTCCACAGATTATCTCCACAGATTATCTCCACATATTATCTCCACAGATTATCTCAAAGGCTGAGTGAAGAGAAGAGTGAGATTATCCTGCTACAAATGAGTTAAAACCACCAGTTAGCAAACAACATCTCGCAAAACTTTAGGGAAAAGCTAAAATAGTAAAAGAATCTGAAAACTTAATAAAAGTTAAAATGTTTTAAAGCTAATAGTATCAGAAAATACAGTGAAGCATATTTTCCTCTTAATGACAGTAAAGTTTACATTGAAATCGCCTTAATCAATTAATGCCAGGTTGTCAAGTCCTTTTCTTTCGAGAAAGTTGCACACTTATATTGGTAAATCAACTCCGCAATAATCCTGGTAAAAAGGTTTCTATCATCGGTAGCCTCGAACAAATACTACACTGTACTCCTGAAAATTTATGAAATTTGAACAAAATCGTGTTACTACTTCTTGTTGCGTTTCACCTTTGCTATGTTATATATATACATTCTTGTTATATCATCCGGGAGACATTTTTTTCACAAAGCTGATTAGAAGTAAACTGCAACAATTATTATGTAATTGGAGATATCTGACACCGGAAAATGGACCATCGGATAAAATACGTAGACATTCGATTTCTTGCATATTTCGAACAAAGTATCCATATATCAATGTGCAAAACATTCATTTACCTACACCAATTAGACACAAAATTACAAAACTAAATACGTATACCTAAGGCGTCATCGTTTACTATAAAAATGATGTCATATACTATAGTTAGACTTCAAAAATCACTTCAATTTACAAAAGCAATAATGTATCGGTACCATTCATTTTTCGTTGCAAAATTTGTTCTTTTGATTTAAATTATAGCTGAAATGTGTTTGTCCTGCTTTCTACTTTTTCATAAGGTATCGCCAAAACAAGAAAAGAAAAAGTTTGAATAGCTGTTGTTATGGTAATGGTGTTCAATAATTGTGAAACGAAATGGATGTTTCAGAGCAGAGAAATACAGTAGATATCAGTTTTCTAACATCGCTTTTGTACATATAGTACTACATGTATTAAAGAGGGTTACAAAAAAAGTTAATTGTATGTTGTTTTCAATCGATCATTTTCGCGTCCGAAGGCCCATTTCTCGTGACGCTGGTCATATATGAAATGATTATTTGGATAATTTAATGAGTTACAAATTATCCCCGTTATCGGATAAGGTCCAGAATAACAAATTTGGAATTTGGTCAAAACAGTAAGACTCCTCTGACTACATCGTTTCTGGTTGAAACTCTTGACATCCCTTACTTCTCTGTTTAACAAATTTAAAGATTGTAAAAATTTTGAATCAACTGAATTTAAAACATTCTGCTTAACTCATTTAATTCCCAGAATTAGAAATGATTTAGTTCATGCTTTTTTACAAATTGAACAAACAAAATCGCAATAAAAATAGAGAATTCTAAATGAAGGATCTAATTACGTTTCTCGATGGCGACATACTTACGTCTCCAAATGGTATTATAATGATATATACTTATAATTTAGCCTATCAAATTGTATAAATAAGTGTAAGCGTTTATTATTATCAACATTTACTATGTTAAATACGTAGCAGCTTATTCAAAGTAGAATTTACAAGTGATACCTTGATAGGACAATTTGACACAGTTTTCTGTATAGAGATAGTTTAATGTGATGAATGTGTTTATCAAAACAAAACGTTTCAGACTTTAGCATACGCCATATTTGTATGATGATACCTTTGCATTTGTTGTCATAAAATGTATTAATGAAGTATTGAAGGTTGTTTTAACTGTCTGCAATTTCAATCCACTATACCGGTAGTACAAATGACATATTTTAGCATCGAACTGTTTTGCTTTTTGCCAGCAACCACACGTAGGTGTGCAAGCTTTTATTAGCTGTGCCTTTGAGTGATAATCGCCGCAGCATTTAGCATGTGCCTGAAGGCTTAATTTCTTCTGGCTTTTGATCATTTTTATAAATGTAACATTATTTCTATAGACAAATGTAAAATCTACTTATTAATTTTGAAAGTGATTGGGAAACATTGATATTTATTAGAAACGGCGCAACTCTCACTGGTGAATTGTTAGAATAGAACAGTTTGAATCCACAAAATACAGATAATTTTGCAAACTGCAAAGTGATATTTCAGTAATACCTTAGGGACAAATTGTTTCAAGGATTTGATCGATACCAAAATGATCGAATGGTGCTTGCAGAAGCTGCAGTTTGTCAAAATATTGTTACCAAAATCAACGTAAATTTCTCGATAATTACATCTTTGAACCATTCTTGGAAAATCAAAATTGACACAGTGAATTTATAGATTTGTTTTATATTTTGGTATAATTCTTTTAACGTTTTATGTTTGCTTTAATTCATGATTAACATCGTGCGCAACACAAAAAAATATTCTAAAAAGCCCTCTCATATCATATCATGTAAAATGTCCCTTCACAAGTTATCTCGAAAACAAAGTATCAATTCTTGAAAAGACCTTACCATTTCATTGTTATAACAGATTGAGCTGGATTTGAAAAGTCTTATAACTATAGGAGCTTATGAGAAGTTTAAAACTGACAGAATAATTGCAAGAACCACAGCAGTAAATTAAAATCAAGTGGGCAATAATGGTCCTTTATCGTTCACCTGAGAACAAGTGCACTTGCCTGGTGGGTGTTGACAATTTTGACCCCAGAGGCATGATTTGAACAAAGTAGGTGGAACACCACTAGACAATGTTACACACCAAATATCTAAGCTCTAGGCGTTGTAGTTTTAGAAAAGAATTTTTAAAAATCTATACCAAACGACCATCTGGGAACGTATTACTTTTGACCATTGGGGCATAATTTGAACACACTTTTAAGAAGTCCACTAGACACTGTTACACACTAATTATCTAGGCTCTAAACCTCGTGGTTTTGGAGGAGTAAATTTTAAAAAGTTTTCCTATAAACATCTATTTAAAAGAAGTGACCCCTAAGCGATGCCAATATTGACACCAGGGGCACAATTTGATCAAACTTTAAAGAGGTCCACTAAACATGATAACACACTAAATATCTAGGCTCTATCCTTTGTGGTTTTTCTTATATATGTATATGTAAAACAAGTGACCCCCTTGGCGGGGCCAATACTGACCCCAGGAGCAAGATATGAAGAAACTTAGTAGGGATCCACTAGACAATGTTATATACTAAATATATAATAGCTCTATGCTTTGTTACATAAAGAAGATTTTTAAAGTTTAGCCTATAGAAACCTATATAAAATCAACTAGGCTATGATACATGCTACATGCCAGCTTTAGGTCTTAGATTGTTTAAGTTTTTCCTATTTGTTGCCATAGCAACCAGAGATTTGGGTGGAATATAATTCTTTGACACGGTTTGGTAAAGTTTCTTGCAAGAAACATACCTGCCAAATTTCATCAACATTGGCCAAGTGGTTTAAGAGGAGATTGAAGCCAAACGTTGACGGACGACCGACAGTCATCCATCGCAAAGATGGGATAGAAATTGATAATAAACAAGTTACTGTTTCCTTACCAATGCATATCTCACTATTCAAACCAAATCTCATTGAAATTTATATCAATTTAGAAGTCATTTAATTGTTTTAAATATATATACATTTATACATTTATCTTAGTCAAGTATCCAATAAAATGATGTTATTTTATGTAATGTTAATTGTTTAATCTTAAACAAACATACACAGATAACATTTTTAAGGTTTTGAGCTCTTTCGATATTATTATCTAAACATAGCAACGCAAATGCACGACGCCAAAACACTCATAATACATGGCATAGCAATATCATGCCAGAAAAGGCTTTATTTTCAAACAAAATCTAATATTGACATTATGCAAATTCGATTGAAACTCATTTGGAGACTCGGGTTTCACCACTGCATTATTACACTCTAGAAATCCATTTTTTTTCTCTGAACAAAAAGTTTAAATTTCTTCGTTAATGACTTAAACCTTTCAGTCTAGTCTTTTGAGACTGAAACTTGACAGGATGTTTGTTTTAGCACTTGCCGACTTTGCTTAAACGATATCTAAATTATGCAGCAATGTTAGTAGCATATTAGATAAAGATCAAACAAGTTTCCGGTTCACACCGAAAATATCGTAATCTCGCGGGGTTATTTTCACATTTTCTACGAAGCGCAGTTTTAATTTGTTGATTGACTAAACGATGTGTTTTTCAGAGAATCCTCTTCGAAGAGGATGGTCACTTGTCATAACGATACGGCGTATTTATTCCTTTTTTAAGACACAGTCTTCGTGGACTTCTTTGTCGAATCTGTATGCACAGTGTCTGTTACATGGAAAATGTTGTTCTGACAATTATGTTTACTATTTTAAAGTGCATGTTTTTCCGTTTTAATAAGGTAGTGTTAGTACTTAACCGAAATAACGAGCAAAAGTTACAACTTTGCAAGAATTATCAATGACAGTCACTCTCTGACTTGTTTTCCAAATAAAGACTTGTATTATTACAGTTTTATAATAATAATAATAATAATAATAATAATAATAATACAACTAAATAATTAATAATTATGATGGTTATGATGACAATGAAGATGATGATAATGTTACCGACACATTTGTTATCACTAACGTATTCCTGTATATCTTCAGGAACTAATACAGAACATAAAGAGTACAATTCCTTGAGTGAAATAATAGTAGTGTGAAGCATATGATCTTTCGTTCCTCTCAAAATCTCCAGTACCAACTATAATAATTTTCTGACGAAATACAACAATGAAAAAGTAAGACCTATTGCTTTCATAATAAAATTGATTATTATACTTGAGATACCGAGCATCAACTAGAGTGCTATTGACAACAGAAAAAAACAAAATTTAATCAGATACGAAATCGTGATTGGCATGATAACAGTTGATAAACGCTTCTAAATGAATTGATGCGGCTTTATCAAATTGAAGGGCTTTTAAAGGAAAAACAGAAACTTCAATCTTTTTACAAAACATGCAACGATTTCGAGTGTTCAAGTGGTGTTGTAAAGTTCTCCAGAAGGCTGAATAATTTGCAATAAATCGGTATATTTCACAAAAATCATTTTTAACGGTGTTTGTTAGGTTTTCTGTAAAAGATCTATATCAACTGATTGCTTCAAAATGTTTCACTGAAAAAACATATACAGAATGAACGAAAAGGAATACGAAAACGCTGTCTGACAACGTCATCTTCATGAAAAAGAGACAAACAATATGAAAGACAAGTATACGTCAACAGTGTTTAAATCTACGTAGAACAACACAACTCTATCATAATCCTATCCGTAAATTGATTGTCTCTTAATTAATGAGTTTCTAAGCATATGGAATGTACATGTATTTCTCCTTCGATCAATCTGATAATGTATTGTGTTACATTACATCATGATGTTCAAATTCATGATTTGGTGGAAAGAACTAACCGAGAGTAACTCAATGAGAATCATGAAGTGAGTACTACACATAGAAAATAACCATCTACGTACTGCTGACTGAACGAAACGTACTGAGTAATTAGGTATAAGTTAGTGGCTAATCACAAAACATAAATCAGTGAGTAGTGTTCAGTAAGTATAGCTCACAAGTAAGAACTTATTGAATACTGTTCATTGACCAAGGCCCAGTTAATTTTACTTGTTTGACATTACTACCTGAACATTACTGTAAAATTAAGTTATTTACATTGAATATTGCTGATATAATTTCTCACAACACTCGTGTGTTTTATTTTCAGATACATCTTCGGTGCCTTACGATCATTTATTTAAAACCAGTTCTTATTCTCTTCCTCATAATTGTTAACGTATTGCTTTGTTTTCTTCTAGCTTCATACACTGCCATTTGTTCATTCCTTCATGCTAAGTTGGCGGAACAAATATTTATCAAAAATAATTACAATAACAGACAACAAGCAGAGTTTTGCTTAAGATGATTTAATATACCAATGCGTTGTAATAATTCAAGTTACCCACTCATGCCTGTAATATAAAGAGGAGTTTAATCACTGCATGTGTAACTGCAATAATACTATCACTGATTTATTTTTATGACCTAGCCGTACATTATTCTTAAGTATTACTTGGTCGACCTTTTCTTGTACTACGTTTACTTGTATATTTGCTCTTCCTTAATCGCCTGATTTGATGTTTTACTTAACAACTAATTTAAAGGTCATTTTATTTGAACCAGCGGGCAGTATGCTGACTTTGCAACAACTGCAGGTCATAACCAGCCAGTCACTTCATACGTGAAGATTGATCACAATCTACGTTATTCCACCAGTAAATTGCGCGCAGCATCCTTTGAACAACTTATGATATGATCCAGTTTGAACAAATTGACCTAGTGATAAAGAGCAAGGGTAAATGTTACCAACAGTCCATAAATGGCTTAAAAGCAAATTAAAAGGGAAAAATTAAAATGCTTAGATAAGGATTAACAATTTTGTTTATCTATTTGAAAATTATAGTATTGACAGATGTGCTGTCATTAAGAACACACAGTTGATTAAAAAGTTTGATGAAATGAACAAAACATTTTTAAATTTGGTATACCCATTATGGCAGTGATTTTGTGTTCATATAAAAAGTACTAGACAGTCTATACATGTACATTATTGTAATGTGTTTCGTGTATCTGGATCACAATAGTATAAAGACATTTTTTTCAGTATTGTTTTGCAAGAATGTCGTTTTGTACTTTCAAAGTATTTACAGATCGCTTAAAGTGTGCGCTTGCGCACTCGGGTTCTTTGTTTTCATAAACTGTGCTTTTTGGCCTGGGGACTGAAAGTCCCCTAGGCCTAAGTTAGCATACCACAGTTCAAACACTGCAGACAATTTAACTGTGCTATGTGCGAATAACAACTGTAAACATGCGCTATGCGAAAGTAGTGCAAGACAGACCAGATCAATCTTCTGTTTGAATGTCGCATATGATAAGAACATATTACAAATAAAAGGAGCACATACAACTTCAAACGATTGCAGAAATGTATATAGCTTACGGGCTGTATTACACATTTTTTTCTGTTTTAGAAATTAATGCGCTGTTAGCTGATTACGGAAGATAATCATATGCATATCACGGAAAAGTACGGGTATTTACGGAAATTTACGGAAACGTACGGAGCTCGATATAAGAGTTTGTAGTTTGATTTTCAAATTTCAGATGTTATTTCATTGACAACTTTGTTATTAAAGAACGATTACATATATATTTACCTAAAAATAAATTTCTCTAAAAAAATATATAATTTACGTACATTCCCGAGAAGGAACTCACGTGATCAAAATCACCCGCCATTTATCGAGGACGCTGCATGTCAAGGCCCAGTGAACGGTTTCACCGATTACAACTACAAGGTAACCCAGAATCATTTTTTGTTTTCTCTGTTATACACATTGTACAGTACTGTATTTATATTTCATTGCTGGTATTGCTTTGTTTATTTCTGTTTCAAGGTCTTGTCCTTGGTACACAGTAATTTTCGATCCACATCATCAGAGCATATCGGTTGAAGTTGTACAAAGCGCAGATCGAAATATTTTTATCGGTTTAAACAATTTATAATGTTGACTATGTGATTATTTTTCATTTAACGTACGTTTCATAATAAAACAAACTTCCCTGCCACCTATATATTTGTGAATCATTCATTCTGTGTCATATATTGAATTTCGTCCTCTGCACATTTCGACCCGCGCTTAAGGTAAGGTTCAGCGCAAAACACGTAGGTCAAAAGTTGTTTTTCGGAGAGTTAACCTAAAGCCCCCAGGCCTTCAGCACTCACAGCGCTTTGATTACTTTATTGCTTTTGAGAAATAGCAATGAAATATCTGTCTAGGTGAAAAAGGCATCAAATCAGAATAGATAGGCAAAACTGTGTTGCCAAACTTTGTCAAAGCTACATCTGATTTGTTTCCGGCAATCGAAAACGTCAATACAATCATGTCAGATGCCATTGTTTTCTTATACTTTCTCAATTGTTATCCGAGGCTAATATGTTCTTTCATTTTCTATCCCTTCCATCTTTTTCTCATGAATATTTTATTATTTTACAAGATTTTCCAAGTGTTTTAGAGTTGAAATTGATGTGTATCTTAGGCAAACACGCATTCAGGCAGGCATATGGATGTATTACAGCGTATGATTAATTTGAATTTCAAAAAAAGCATTTGCTACATTACTGAGGTACATATATACGCAGTTTTCTGCATCACTTAACAAACAATGTTTTGTACAACAAAACAGTGTTTGTATCAACTATGTACATGTAGTTTATCAGTTCTTAACTGATTTTAACCGAAAACCGATATACTGCACATAGTTGGTGTAGGTTGAGCGAAATCATTTAAGTTTCCCAGTAGCCTAAATAGTAACCTTTAAGTCCAGACATGTTATAAAAGTTCAGCTTATTTTAAATTTAAAAGAAGAAATTATTGAACGAAATTAAAATCATTTTCCTAATTCGTATGCACGTCAGTCAATCGTCATAAATTATGTCCTGAAAAGAAAACTCAACACGCCTGCTTTAGCTCTTAAACATGAATTGCTAAATTGCGTCCAAAATGAATCATTATTTTGATAAAACTCATGCAATAGTTCTGGAAATTGATACTGTAACCTGTCATATTGGCCAACAAGACCTTAACAACTTCAACACAGTATCTACATGTTTGAAATAACAAATTGCATGCATCCTTAGCACGACTCTCTATGTCAAGAAAGGGCATAATCTGCCGATACCCGTGTAAGATTGTGTAAGATGATACCATGACTAAGATATTGACCCCGCAGTTTCATCCCAATATGATAAGGTGGCTTATATTTTGGCCATATACTCGTGTTGAATTATGTTTCGGCGAATCATGTTACCAGTAATGCTAAAAATGCTGGAATTCATTATTCTAGTAATATGTTTCCAAAGGGAATAATACCATGATATCCTCCTAAGACTGAAACGGAAAATATGTTGAATCAAAGAAACTTCGCAGATGTTATTTTTTTATCGTATCAATTTGCAAAACACTTTTTCACTTTTCAAATCCGAAAGGATAAAACTGCATAATGCCGAATTATTTATTCACGGAAACATCATTAAATGTCATGTTTTCCTCTCGAAACATAACACTTTTTACTTGAAGGATTGTTTTTTTCAAACCATTGTGGTAATTGGTGATTATGATAATTTTGTCGTTAATGAACCATCATTTTGATCAGAGCAGTTTTTGTTTGCGCGCAAAGTTTTCTAGCAAGTGTCAACTCCAGAAGGGAACATGGTAAAATGGTTGACCTCTATCGTTGATTAAAATATGAAATAACTTTAACAAATACTTTGGTTACTTTTGCTATTTACACGCTTGTTTGAAAAATTGAATCTATTCATTGACAAGAGAAACGTGTGGTGCCGAAGAAATAAAACACTCGAAGTTGACAGCTGAGGAATGTAAATTTACGAATTTCAGTGTTGGCACCAATGCCCTTTATCTTATTTATGCTTCAACCGATTTATATCGTTTGTCCTTTATAATCGTAGGTGCGATATACTGCAACAAAGCTGTCTTTTGGTAAGTGCTATACTGAATGGTCTAAGCATATTCAATGGAAGCAGTATAATGTAAAAATGAAAAAAAGATCAAATGTTTTTAGGTTTTTGTAATAACCTTTTATAATTTATAGTATTTTGATACTGACTAATACATCTTTATATCTCGCTTTTAGTTTATTTTGAACATGATGCACCCGCATTGTGGGCTGCTCGGACTTTTCCGAAAGTTTATACCCAATATGATAAATGATAGACATGTAGGTTATTGATTTTAATAATCTTATGTTAAGTAAGAAATTTTAAGATAAAGTCGCCGTGTCATATTATACATCTGTTATGAAATCCTAATTTCTGTTAAATTTAAAAGCTTTGTCATCAAAGTTTTATCACTCATAACAAATAGGACGCCAATAGCAGACACGTTCTGTATCATCTCGGAAATCATCCCTGACACGTTCTGTAGCCTCGGTCATCTCGGAAATCATCCTTGACACGTTCTGTAGTCTCGGTCATCTCGGAAATCATCCCTGACACGTTCTGTAGCCTCGGTCATCTCGGAAATCATCCCTGACACGTTCTGTAGTCTTGGTCATCTCGGAAATCATCCTTGACACGTTCTGTAGCCTCGGTCATCTCGGAAATCATCCTTGACACGTTCTGTAGCCCCGGTCATCTCTGAAATCATCCTTAACTAAATGAGTAATATAAGGCTCGAGAGTACACCAACATGTGCGGTGTATTCTTCCATGTGGAAATTAATATGTCCAGCACATTTTACAGGCGGACACAGGTCTAAATTCTTCAAAAACGCTTAATGTTACATAGAGGCGACAGAGAATTAAATTTAAATTGTCCAAAAAGACGCGTTAAGTCACACCCTGTCGTCCTCGACAGTGCTCTTCGGCAATTGATGTAACAAGGCAAATTATTGGACTTTTTTTGTCTCGCCGTGTCCGTTGGTCCGTCCGTCCATATGTATTTCACAAAAACTTAATGTTGGCTATAACTTTTTTCCTTTTCTTACTATTTCTCATCAAACTTTCAAATTGTATTGCTTATGACAGAAGGGTCGTGATGTTGTGAAATTTTGTTGGTCAATGTCATAACTGATTGGTAGTTTGTAATTTGCAACAAAGTTCACAAATTTTCTGGTTACTTTGTAAAATGCTAGACACAAATAAGTAAAGCATGGAAAAATCAATTGTCATTGTTTTTTATTATAATATAATAACAGTAGCTTTGGAAAGATATTTCTTGAGTAGCTAAGCATGTTGTATGTTAAACTTTTCGTTATTCTGACAAAGTATAAGTGTTCTACTGAACACCAATCTATATAGTAAATCAGATTAAACACCGCTGTTGTTTTTAAAGTGGGCATTTGATTTTGGCCGAAATTTGGAAAACAGGAATTCTTTTTTATCCTCAGACATATCATTTGCACCAAGTCAGGTAACGGTTGGTGAACTCTTTGGGGCCTTACTACACATGAAGTTGCTCTTACAGATGATGGTCAAATGAGCACGATTCGTTATATCATAGAATGTTTTCGGAGATAATCGTTGATGACTTTAAGTGATCGTGCATACCACACAATTTGGCTGGAATTGTATAGCATTTTCCAATTTTTAACGCATCGTCAGGACACAAAATGTAATAATCAGGAACTCTACTGGTTTTATCCTGTTGCCGTATCGTGTTAGAGATTCACCTAGCAGGGATTACTTTTATTTACACTGTCCTGTGACTTTGGAACATGGTGGGGGTAAGAGAGGGGTGGGGGGCGGGTGGGGGGGGCACCATAAACCGGTTTAAGCTCCCCAGTGGTGTTTTCCCTCCACTGACCGTTCCAAAGGCGGTGCCCCACTGTGTTCCTTTATGTCGTTTTTTCCTCGTGTTTTTGTTTTTTTTTTTGTTTTTTTTTGTTATTTTTTTTTTTTTTTTTTATTATTTTTTTTTTTTTTTTTTTTTTTTTTTTTTTTTTTTTTTTTTTTTTTTTTTTTTTTTTTTTTTTTTGGTGTGCCCCCTTGGACTTCTGGGTGATGTGGGGTTCGTTTGGGGAGGCTGCGTTTTTGGTACGTGGCATTCCCTGTTTGATTTTTTTGTTTTTTTAGCTTCCTCCATCTTCTAAAATGTATTAGCTATCATAAAAAACCCAGCTTTTTAAAGTTAAAACTCCTGTCACAGCAGTAAAAGAAGCTGCTTTTAGACCCCCCTTCCTGCCATACAACTTTTACCACGGTGATTGCATGGATAAAATAGTAGTTGTTTTAAGTATCTGGACGGCAATGACAAATAACTTCCTCACATTTGGAATCGGGTGTTTTCAGAGGAAAAGAAGACTGTAACTTAATGATTAAATTATTATAATTTATGATAGTTCATTATGCATTAATCTAATATTTAATTAATAACGTAGCAATAATATTGAACCTGACGCGATGTGTAAGACGACTTGAAGTGTGCTTTATTTCTTTTATTTTTTTTTTTGTATTTGAACGCCATTTTCTTTTTCTGTTTGAATCGGAAAGATCAATAAAGATATTTCGTAATGATGATAATTTTGTGATATGCTTTGTCTGTCTTTAATACACAATGTCTAATATACGATATTATCTATAGGTTCATCATTACAGTTCCAAGAAATTTTCCCGTGCAGTGTGATTGACAGGTTCCTTCTTGGGTTTTCTTGTTTATTTCTTATAAGCTGCGAGTCATTTATCATCCTACTTGTTAATTGCTTTCTTTTGTATGCGATGTGATTTTCTCAAAATTGAAACAGATAAGATATCTCGGTAATTTGAAGAACAATATCCCATTTTATCGCTTAAAATTGCTTAGTGTAACCTTTGAAGTTACTGAAATAATTGAGATGAAACATTAGTATTAATGTAAAATCAATTTCTGTGATACCAGTAAGGGAATATCATCAATCAATGTCTGTCTAAAATTGTAGACAATCTATAATACTAATAAAGATCTTGTTAAAATAACACAAAATAATAATGTTAACAATGAATGATATATCTGTTGTTGTTTTATATTTTTAAAAGTTGTTCGCTCCATTTGGTACATATGTCTTACAAACACGCCATTCTTTCGTGTATTCTTGCAGTTTCAAGTAGTCGTCGCTGTTAAACTCATAAATATTTGAATTTTTTATCATATTACAGTCTGTTTAAAGACAATTGAACAGGAATGTGGGGTATTCACCACAGGGGTCCAGTCAGCCATGCGAATTTACAGCGAATTCACAGTAGATATCAATTAACATGACTGGTAGACTAGCTTCTGTTTACCATATTCAGCTACTGTACAACTTCCTTACATTATGTACAGATAATATAGGAAAGGGATGTTAGTTATACATAAATTTTAAGACCTTCATAAGATGTTATTATTCTATTTTATCAGTTACCTTTTAGGTACGTAATTCCCAGTCAAATTAGATTATAAAAAAATCAACACTTACAGTTATGATATCAAAATTATTTTCTTATATGACATAAACATAAACTATTTTTTTTACTTTAAGATTACTGAAAAATAACTGAAAGTTAGATTGAGTAATGTTTTAAATACTCAATCAATTTACTCTTACAACAAACCAATTATCACTAAGATTAGATGTTACACTTGATACATAAGAGAAATTTAGTTTTAGCTTATTTTACAGTTAGAAGAAGCGTTCAGTTGCATTTATAATTTACAAAGAAATAAATAGTCAGAAGGATTCTTTATACATCAAAAATGCATTCAGGCCACACCACAGGAAGGTGCTTAATTACTGTCAATGAGTATATTAACTTTCTCAGTATAACTTTAAAATCACAGTTTACTGCATTTATCTAAAAATATTTTTCATATCCTGCAATAAAAGTAAAATGTCATTATTATATAAAACAGTCTGTACAAATCAATAAGATTTATGGTTCTACTATTGAACTACATATCAAGTCTACTGACACGCTGCTGGACCTAATCAGACAGGATTAAAACTGATAAGGGGCAATAAAACGATTAAGATATTTGACCACCTGCGGTTTGGGGGGGGGGGGGGGGGGTCACTTATGAAGGACATTTTAATTGTCTCTAACTCTTTGACAGGTGATAAAGGGCTTCTGTGTGCTGATACACGCACCGCCATATTTACACTGAAAAACAGAAAACCTCACAAGTTGCCATAGGTCCATAGGACAAATGAAATCCAAGTGTTATATGCTACAGATAAAATCCGTGATAAAGTAAATAATGTGTAACAAAACTTTGAGGATGTAATCGACTTATATGCATTATCATCATTGAAATGCAGCTAATTCACTTAGAGAAATATAAATTGTCCCTTCAGGCCAACAGTGCTGTAATTTGTGGCTAGATAGCAAGAATGTTACAATCTTGTTACGCCTAAGAGAGAACATGTGATAAAAGTTGTAATACTCTTTACACTTGAGTGATATTTTGTGAAAGTTTTCAGAGTCTAGGCCTGAAATGAAGTCTTTGAAGTAAGATCATATAAGTATTTCATTACAAATCTGTCAGTCAGAATTTATTCAAAGAAATCCAAGAGTCCTTATAGAGTTTTATACTCCTTTTGTGTTATCTTAAAAATGATTGTGAATGATATATTAGCTTCTTCAGAGCTCTCAAAACTGATTAATTTCTTACGGTGAAAAACTGATAGCTAATTTTCCTGCATATCATAGTTTTCTGTCTCGAGAGTATATAAAATTCTATCTTTTTATCTGTCTTCATCTTTTTCACGAATATGTATGGCGTATTATTTTTCTAAAGTGATCACATCGATTTGACTGGTTGTGCATCATAAAGGGAAGTAATCGCTGCGAGAAATTTGATTATTTTTAGCAGACCAAATACGGTTGTAAAGTTTACTTGAAAGAGGTACATGAGTTATTTTTCTCTTGTCTGAAAACTAAAACCGGTTTTTACAGCTTTAAGAATTGTGCCAAGGTATATATGCTTCAAAATTGTAATTGTAAAGCATTTTACCTTCTTGTTTCAGAATCCGAACCAATGAAAAACAAACTTTGAAATATACATGTACCAACTTTGTGTAGGAGGAAAAGTTAAAAGGGACATACCCTATAACTCATGCCAAACTAAATAACCTCAAAAACATAGATAATAGAGTCTTTGGAAGTATTAGAACTTACCAAAATTTCTCAGCTATGCATTTCCAGTCATTATCGATAAAATCAGCGGTTTAGAATATACTGCAGTACCGTAAACCATTCAATAATCAATGTAGAGTTGTTGTTGCACAATTGATGGGTGGATGCGATTTATTACAGAAAAGCTCTATACTGATTAATTGTTGAAAGATGAGGCATTTTTTGCCATAAGTTTTTTTGAAATTGCATTTAATTTTCATTTTACGTTTATTGAACACATAATCTATATTTCGAGAATATAATCTGTTAGATGTATTGAGTGTCCCTTTAAAGTAAATATACGCAAAATCTTGCCTCGTTTATTTATCAATCAAATATTCTGAAATAATCATATTGAATACCTTCCTACCGACTGCCAGACAGTGTTTTTATGTATGTTATTGTATAGTGTATCAATTTCACAGTATTACACCATTGGTGATCTTATAACAGAAAAAGCGTAATTAATAAAAATGTAATCAAATGTAGCAGACTAATACATCAGCCTGAAGGTTGCTCACGTGCAGAGAGAATCGATCAAGTTACAGGTAACAACAACGTTTCAAGTGTATTTGGTTTGGCGAATATTAAGTTTGGCGAATTTAATTTGCAAACTAGCAATATTGCGTTATGTCAAATAACTTTTAGTCTCAGTCGGCTTTAGCTGGGTAAGTTAGGGTTTGACCTTCTTTTCGGACCAATCAAATGTTACAATTGTCAGTGTGGTAAATGAATTTCCTTCCCGGGATAAAATATTATCGAGAGTAATCGATGTGTTCTTTTCATTTCGTCTACTGAAGATATACTGGAACAGCCGATTAAGGAAGTTTTTTTCAAAACGGTTTTATTATAACCTCTTTCGATTTAGAAAAAGCAATAATCATCCCTTCTTGATATTTGGTAGTGCCGAGAGAAGTAAACAAAATGCAGGTTTGGATAGTAAATATGATCTTTTAAAAGTAACTTAAAATTTACGTCTATAATTCCAAATCATTCATATAATTGTTTCAGTATGTTCACTATTCACGAAATGCATGCGTTTTTATGCCCCCACAATGTGGGAGCATATAGCGTTGCACTTGTCCGTCCGTCCGTCCGTCAATCCGTCAGTCCGTCCGTCCGTACGTCCCGAAATCTTGTGAACGCAACTCCTCTTAAACCGGATGGCAGATTTTGCTTAAACTTACAGGGATGAACAACCTTAAGGGATGGTGTAAGGGGAATTTTGCTGCGACCAAATTTAAGAGATTTGGCCCTTTGTTGTTTTTTACTAGATACTATGTAGAAATTTTGTGAACGCATCCTCTTAAACCGGATGGCAGATTTTGCTTAAACTTATAGGGATGAACATTAATGTGTAGATGGTAGTAAAGGAAGGATTTTTGCTGTGACCAAATTTAACAAATTATGGCCCTTTGTTTTTTTTCACTATATACTATGTAGAAATTTTGTGGACGCAATCCTCTTAAACCGGATGGAGATTTTGCTTAACTACGGGTGAAACGTTAAGGTGTGATGGTAGTAAAGGAAAGAATTTCTGCGACCAATTTTCAGATTATGGCCCTTTGTTGTTTTTTTCCTATATACTATGTAGAATTTTGTGAATGCACTCCTTTAAACGGATGGCAGATTTTGCTTAAATTCAGGATGAAAATTAAGTGTGATGGGTAAAGGAAGGAATTTTTGCTGCAACCAATTTACATTATGGCCCTTTGTTGTTTTTTTCATTTTCTATGTGAATTTTGTGATGCTCCTCTTAAACGGATGGAGATTTTGCTTAAATCAGGGAAGAACACCTTAGTGTGGTAGTAAGGAAGGAATTTGTCGCAATTTGTTTGGCCCTTTGTTATTTTGTTTACTTGGGCTGGTAAAATTTTGCTAGAGTAGATGAAAGGGGCCCAGTTATTGAAAGTAATTGTACATGTAAAACGAATTCAAAATTATACGAGGGTACAATAGGGTACATAAAGGCTATACAAAAATGGAAATCATTATGTAAAACAATAAATATAAATGACAACGCATAAAGAAGAAAAATGATAACCAAACAAGGAATTTCTTTAAGAAAATAAATGGCGTAAGGCCGAATAAAATATATGAGAGCCGGATATTCCAATCCGCATCCGCAGCCATATATGGAGTTTTTAAAAGAATATTGTATAAAGCAAGGTATTCATTCATAAAACAGGCGGACACTACCGTGAATGGCAGTCTATTAAAACATATTGAAAATGAAAAGTAGAATTGTAATGAAACATCCCCAAAATGAATGAAATTACGGCATTTAAAAAATATGCACGGCGACTAAACATGATCTTTTGATGACAGTTCATTAATTGTTCGGAATTCGGGCACCTTACCCGCTTTCGACTTTGCACCATTTTTATCAAGTGTAATTATAAACATATTTCTTTACATAAAACGTTGAAATGGGATTTTCCAATAATAGTAGCGGTATTGAATTAGATCTGTAATTTTACAAAAAGACATACTACTCGAATCTTATAATTAGGATCCGAAATCACTTCTTCAAATATTTTGTAAATTGCTAGTAGGTATGAAACATCATTATTAAAATGACTTCAAAATTGCCATTTTCGTTCGTGTTCATCCGAAAACCACCATCACGTGATCGTTTCATAGACAGATGAAGTAACACTAGATCTAAAGATAGACTGCATATTAAACGTACTCGATTGATAAACTATCCAGAAATGTCCATGTAAAAACTTAAAATATACACCTGTAAAAATGGCTGAAATACGATTGACAAGACAAAAATTGCACAAATTGACAAGGTCAGGCAGATTTTTCTGGATGAAACAGTTACGGGCATCTGGGCACCCCCGTAAATGACGTATGAACAACCCATCTTTGTCAATGATTGAGTAAACTCAAACGCTACTACAGATTATTTTTTGAAAAGGTATATTCAATGATTAGAAACGGTTCTATATAAATAATATTACATGGCCGCGCAGAATTCTGATAAAATGGTTCTAAAATTGTACTAAAAGTTTAGAAATACAATTGCTAGTAGGTATGAAACATCATAATTAAAATGACTTCAAAATTGTCATTTTCGTTCGTGTTCATCCGAAAACCACCAATTATTCGTCAATTATTTCTACACTACGTTTGTTCCCCTTTTAACTTACCAGATGCTCTTGCAAAAGCCAATGCGTTCTACGTCTTTCTTTACATCATACTACATCAGCTATGACTAAAACTTATCTGTCTTATTCTGTCCTCCAAAATTATTTTTACAGAATACCTATTAATCATTGTTACAAAATAATGAGACTAATATCCCATGCCGCCTTGTCTTCCGAGGGCTTAGATATGTAATTGAATATTGCGATGTTTCGTAAGTATTATTTGTTTCTACGTACTAATGGGTTATTACATGTCTGGCGTTTTATGAAAATGTATGCTTTCTTTATTATCCGTTTGGACTTCCCCCATCAATTCTAAATCAATACAAGCTGAAGCAGATCCAATCAAAGGTTTAGACTGTATGGTTAGAAACTCATTAACCATAAACATATTAGCGAAAATGCTCCTGCAGCTACATTCTATGTAAAGTTCGTGTGAACAAACTAAATAATAATGAAAAATTTAGTTTTATTTAAGATAATGACCTTGACCAGAAACTTAGATAATATTCGCAGCAACCGTATATACTTTGAAATCATTTGTCTTAATTTCATGCAATCATTTTTTATCCTGCATTCATATTTTGTAATACATTTTAACCATTGCTAAAATCCATACTACCCCACAGTTTAGTGAACCCTTATTTCGCAAACTTCCATTGCTCCTTTCCTCTAATACATTGTACATTCCTATGCTTTATTCTGCAATACACTCCTAACCTTTATCCTCTAATATAATTATATCCAGACGATAATATTACCCACCTATTTCTTAGTGTGACAGTTCGCACAAAGATAAGATATCATTTGTTATTACGACATGTGCTCTTACAAAACTAATGTAGCATATCAAATGTGGACCTCCTTGGTCTAGACGTTGTGACTCCTGCTACCTAGCACAGCATCGTTCTTCTAACAACTATAAACATTTGGAATACTCTAAGACTTTAATAGAGTCTGCGATAAAAGTGAAATTAAGTGAAATACACCAAAGTTCACAGTTCGAAATATACAAAACAAACATCTAGTATTGGAATAAGCAGTCGGCGATGGAAGAAATATGGAAATTCTTCTAGTTGAATGGTGCGTTAAATACACATGACATCAAACAATGTCGCAAGTTGAATAAAGCATAACTTACACATTTTGTACTCGAAATATACAGAGAAAGTTTACTACTCGAATTAAAAGCCGACGATAAAAGAAAAATCTAAATACATAGAGTTAGATCAACCAAGTGTACTACTCGAATTAACATTTACTTCTCGAATAAGTTTTCTGCTATTAAAAAGAAAAAACATCGCAATAATATCAACATACCATCATTGTAATACAAGACAACAATCAGTAACAGACCAAACGGTAGTGTGATTTACTGGCATGAAAATAATCCACCAATGTGTATCAATATTCTGGATGATATCATACTTTGATCCTTACATCTTTAGACTACATTCCGGCTGGAATAACTATTATACTCTTATCAGTAAAGACTTTGTGGCAAAGAGATGAGATTGAATTCTTTCTAACGATAAGAATGGAAAATTCAACAACAACACATTATTGCAACAACGTTTTTATTTATATACATATATATTATACTGATAAACAACTTGTAGTTACTAAGTTCTTTCTTTTAGTTTGTCAGTAATCTCTATTGGCTGAAAATCTATTTTCAATATATCACTCGGTTAGTAATTGGTAGTTTTTCAACCAATGTGTCTTAATGCGCGTATCTGAAAGAACAACAGTTAAATCAAGTTAACATCACCAAATAAGACAAGCTGATTTTTAATCCACAATTGTATTCAGTTACGTTAAGTTTAAACTTATTTAATTTTCATCGATTGTAGGATCAAGCTCTTGTTAATTAAAATAACGACTCAAGATAACTGCAAAGGTTCTGCCTAGTTCTAGAACCGAAAGAAGGGCTTGTGGAGGTTTCAGTTAAAGTTCTATTGCCATACACAATTTCCAGATTGATTTATGGTCAATAACATTGCTGAATACATAGTAAATGCTTTTTAAACGTGTAGATAATGAGTTATGCCGAGTTATTTCAATTTTTTTCATTGAAAGGTATGAAATGAAATACACCTATACAAATAATAGAAACGGTGGATTCTTCAGGTTTGACTAGGATCGTGAAGAATATTTTCACTGATGTTCAATGGGAATAAAACTGTAACACATGTTCTTATAATTTGGTTATAACTTTTGTCAATATTCATAGTAGTATGAATCATTTAATAACTTTCTTAAATTCATGATGGTCACTTTGAAGGATAATATAGTTTTAAATTCCACTGACAGGATTCGAATACGCTACGTCTGGGTTAGAAGTCCTACGACTTACCCCTTCATCGAAGTTTGAGCATCTGAAAAATTAAATTGGTCAATTTCAACATCATTCTGGTATATAGAATTATCTATATCGGCAGTGTATAGTTCACTTACTTCTTTATACATCTTAATGAACTCTGCATTACTAAACACTTAAACAATGACTTATTTCTGTCGCCAAGATATTGATGGGTTCTTAATATCAGTATTTTGAGCCAGGTGTTTTGAGATAACAAGTACCAAGTATTGTCTGATATCACAATTACTATTGGCCGAAATACTAAACTCTCCGTCCCTAGTCCTATAATAGTTGACTAGACAGTGCGACGTTCAATTATTGCTTTGTAATTGGTTTTGTTCTGCTACGTGGCGTTTTCCGGTTTTTTACGTTTTTTTGTCCATTATATCATATGTCACTCACTTGTGCTGCACATTGCAAAGACACGCTGTTTTTATGATTTTTTACGACACACGTGCCAAAACCTACGTCTGCTGTCATAAGAACGATATATGACTTGTCGTAAGCGCTTTATCTATTAATTACTCACATAGCAAAAAGTTAACAATATTTCAGTATGATATAAGGGACGTTCCCCGTTTAACCAAACAAATAGTCGGTTACTCATTACAAGTGATCATCATAGGGAATCAATGGAAATGAAGGATTTAAGTTCATAACAAAATATGTATTTGTTCATCATCTTTAAATATATATATGTATATTTTATTTTGATTACCGCATTTACATAGAAAGTGTAATAGTATGTATGGAGTAACAATTAATCTCGCGTATATCCTTTCGTTTAGTCAGTCTTAAGCTTAACAAATGTTTTTGATTTCGCGATACGACGTAATAATATCAGATACTATATCTCACATTCAGATACTATATCTCACATTCAGATACTATATCTCACATTCAGATACTGTATCTCACATTCAAATACTGTATCTCACATTCAGATACTGTATCTCACATTCAGATACTATATCTCACATTCAGATACTGTATCTCACATTCAGATACTGTATCTCACATTCAGATACTATATCTCACATTCAGATACTATATCTCATATTCAGAAAGTTCAGTGTAGTCACTGACGTATAAATCAGTTGTTTTGACTGTATAAAATGCCAATTTATTCATGAGAGTCATTTTTGTAAAATATTTATTAACAGTCTGTTACATTCGTATTTTAGATAGCGCAATAAAACTGAAAACAAAACATTAAAGCTTTCTTAGAAACTGTAGTGTCCTCAATTATTATTCCGTATCCCAATTTAGATAGATCTGTTAATCATTTATTGAGGTGCTCTCTGAACATTTACTGACTAAATTGCATAATCAGACTGCACCTATGTGAAGGCTGATCATGGTCTACACTTGTCGCAATGACAGAAACGCCTTCTGCCATCAGCTATCATGTAAATGTATGTTTACATTTCAATAATGAAATGATGCATCAACAGAATTAGGCTCTGTTAAGAACATTCTACACTCAAGAGTTTTATATCTTGAGGAAGGGTTTAACAGACATTTATTTCCGCTCATCATTACACCGCATTTTAACTGATTTTCACCACGTCCGTTCCGTCTTGTATTTACAGCGTCTTTGCAGCCGTAGTAATTAAAAAGCTGCAAACTCTATTCTCCGTGTGATTTGTATTCAATATGCCAGCGAATTAATGAACGCGGGCGAGATTTTATATGTGTTATTTGTTTCGCTATGAAAACATAAAAAACGATGCATTCTGTATAGCCATTCAAACGTCTGTCTGATATCTGTTATAAATTCATTACTAGGCTTCTGCTGTCAGAACAACAGTTTGGAGCCATCTTAGCTTAACAGTAACGAGTTCGCCTCTGGGTCGGAGGGTCCAGGCTTCGATCCCAATAGAATTTGGTATTGTCGTTTACAATGTATAATAACCTCATTATTTGACATCACCACCGTTATTGCTACTAATGTTTCCATAATGGCCATAATGTTTCAGTACTTAACGTTTACCATTAACAAATAAGGAGAACTGAATAGAAAATGAGCATTGTTTGTTTCGCATTACTTGTCATTTGTTTATATGGTCACGTGACCTACATCAGGTACCACGCGCGTCCAAAACAACAAGTTCAACGTTCTGTTGAGCTGTCACGTAGTACAAATGCTAAAAGGCTATTGGCTACAGTTCATATGGTGTGAAATAAACATGAAAATTATTGTATCAGATCTCTGGCGATCACCAGGTATTGTCCGATTAAGTTCTTCAATATTGATTCAGGACTTTTCGTTTTTCTGATAATTTCTATTAGTTTGACAACTGCACTTTTAGTTAACACAGTTTGTGTTAATAAGTTCTTATGATTTCAATTAAACACATCTTTTTCACCGGACAAGACATTGTGTTCATAAACAAAACTCGCGTACTTAGACACTTCCTTATTAATGATTCTATTCAATGGACCATTTTTTTGCTTTTGGGACATTCTTTTCAATCCTCCATTAGTGACCATTTCACGAACCCTGTATACGCTGATGGTTTTATTGATTGTTTCTGATTTATATTATATAAATTGTTCTTTTCCTAACAATGTTCGCTAATGTCTTTGTTACTGAATGTTCCGCTCTATGGACAGCTTATATTAACTTTACACTCTTTTCTGCAACAGTGAAAAACAGTCTCAAATGAGGATTTAGAGGTTCAAAAGTTCAATACGGATTGAGATATGAAATGGCCTTGCCTTTTGTAGAAATTCTCTTGAGATTATGCAAATGCACAAAGAAAAAGGCTTGTTGCGAAAGACTGCGACCGGCAGCTATAATATGTAAAGTCAGTTCCACCAGACGCGCCCCGCCCAAGTCTCACCCCTGTCGTCGTTGCAGTAAATACAAGTGCATTATCCGTATATGACAGAACCTTTAATTGTGATGCAAATGGAAGCTCACTGAAAAGCAAGTAACTAAATAGCAGACAATATAGATCATGATCTCACTGCACTCTTTTCATGATCTACCACTGGTCCTAAAGGCATAATTACTCTCTGACAGCACGGTAAACTTTCACATTTATATTCAGAAGAAATAGCTATTTATGATGCTACTTACACAACTATCTTCTGCCTATTAAACTGATCGTTTTATTTTAGTTTGCGTGAACTGTTTTTCTATTTTCGAAAATATTTGAAATTATGTCTTTGAGATACACGTCTATTTTTCACTTTTTCTATGGGTTTCACGCTTCTCTCAACAGTATTTTAGTTTTGCATTTACGATTATCCATATCAGGCTGTCGCGAAACCCGCCAATTTGTTTCATTATTTTCAAAAGTTTGGTTTACAGAGGTGTTAACTAGACAGACAGCTAAAATCCATTACAATTTAAAAAGCTAAATTGGTGTAAAATTCTATATTTAGAAATTCTGTATAAAAAGATTATGGTCAATTTAGCTTTTGTCGCCTTACTTCACTGGTTTGTTAGATTCTGTCTTAAAATATGCAAGGTGGATGGCGGAGTCTTTGACCCGAAGTCTGATTGACATACCAATTAATTTTACCTTAACACTGGATAAAGACAGTAGACATTGGCAAAATAATACTGACAGTCTATACAGTGGAACAGATTGTTTACTTCTTCGTGTCTGAGCTTAGATCTCTTTGTTATAAAAGCCAACTAAATGGCAGACGAATATATCCCGCTTTTTCTATGAATAGGCTTTGCGTTAATTTTATTATTGTCTCTCCAAAAGTTCACTGATACTTGGGTTGGCCCCCTAACCTGGCTGTAATATAAATCTGTAAGTACATGTATTATATTGTTTCAAAATTCATAGTAAGTTTCAATATCTGACTGTTTTTTTTATATAACAACTGCCATATCCTTTCTTTGCCTCAACATTACGTCACACAAAGACATCGTCCGAAGGCCAATTTTAATCAAAAAAATAGTATGTAGTTACTGTTCTTTGCAAACGTTATTAAACGTGCACCGCTATTTTATGTAAATGTAAAATTCTACGATCTTGGACTATTCAGTACTCTGAAACATACAGCGTCGAAATTAAGAATTATCCTCTTTCATTTTCAAGGTGACAACTTTTCACTTTCTATGTGGAAGGAATAAAGAAACTGCAAACTGCTCACACGATCGTACGAGAATCAGCACTCCGCGTCAATGCGGAACTATAATGAACATTGACATATTTGTGAATATACTACATTTTTGAGCTGTCAAACGTTAGTCAGCACTGACGTCATATTTATTTATCCAATCACCACGCAGTCACTAACTCCAAAAAAACATTAACAACACACGTGTTTTGACGTGACAAGTTATCTATTGTCTTTGTTTTTGATAGAAAATAAACGATCATTGATTAAGCACGTATATGCGCGTCGGAAACTGACGTATCCGGTAATTGGTATGACATATTACAATATGACAAGATCACGAGCAAAAACTGAAATGTTGACATGCTGTTATTGAAACACCTTGGTTCAATTTAAAGTTCAAAGTTAGCTGGGTTTTGTATTGTAGGCTTAAATGTAAGAGCTTGTTTTCTAAGTGCACCATGGCAATACATACGCATAAGATGGAATATAATTCACGGATCAGTATTTTGGGGTCGTGTCCTTTGAAAAGCAACTAGTAGTATGGTGACTGCCCTTCATGTCTATGCAATCAACCCGTTTATGATAATATCTTCTTAAGATAAGCGAAAATGCGTCTATTTTAAAAATTAATTTTAATTACTTGGCTCTCAGAAATAATCTATGTTTAGAACTTCTTGAAAAATGTGTTTATTAAAGTTACCTGTAAAATTAGTTTATAATATTCGCTACTTCTTGCATGTTTTCATCATTTAATTCACTTAAATTGACATGCAAACTTAATTACTTAAATTAGTGTATTTGTAAGTATTATAACGTAACCTATTTTCCAGTCATTATCGACTTAATCAGCCTTTCAAAATATGCTATAGTACCGTAAACCATTCAATACCATATGTAAAGTTGTTGTTGTACAAATTATGGATGGATGGCGATTTATTATAAAAGGCCTATAGATTGATTGTTTGTGGAAAAAGCGAGGCATTTTTCAATATTAGCTGTTCTTTAAAATAGTACCGATTTATCATTTAACAGTCATTGAACACATAATTCCTGTTTGGAGAATACAATTTGCTAGATGAAGGCTTTCAGTCTCGACTTTTCCCACAGACCTTCCCTTTATATCGCCCCAGTACATAAAATGTATAATGTTATATGCCCATAACACCTTGTTGACTATCCTATAACTTAAACCCGCAAGTGTGTTGAAGTGACGAGTTACTTGCTTTCTTTGTTTTTGATCAAAAAATAAACGAACATGGAATAAACTTGTATATGGAAACTGTCGTATCCGGTAATGGGTGATGACAGATCTTCAATATATATTAATTACAATATGACAAGATCACGAGCAATAACTGAAAGGTTGACAAGCTGTTATTGAAACACCTTGGTTCATGCGCCATGGCAAAACATACGTATAAGAGGGAATATAATACACAGTTCAAAAATTAGTGTCTCCTTAAAAAATGAACCAGTAGTATGATGACTGCCTTTCATGTCTATGCAATCAACCCTTTTATGATAATATCTTCTAAAGATAAGCGAAAATTTAATTCTCCGGCGCTCAGGAATAGATTATCTTTAGAATTTTTTAAAAAATTAGCTCATTCAAAGTTACATAGTTACATGTAGACATCAGCCAAGATCTCAGCTGGAATACACACATCTCAAGAATAACAACAAACGCAAACAGAACACTAGGCTTTCTCAAACGTAACATTAAAACAAAACATGAAAATATCAAATCACTCTCTTACAAAACATTAGTCAGACCACAACTAGAGTATGCATCATCTGTATGGTCACCACACACCCAGGTTAATATTCACAAGCTGGAGATGGTCCAGCGACGCACAATCAGATGGGTAAAAAATGATTATTCCAGAGATACCAGTGTGAAGACCTGCAGAACACCCTTGGATGGAGCACCCTTGAGAACAGGCGTCAAGCCTCCAAATTGGTTATGTTTTACAAAATATACTACAATCTTGTAGCAATCCCCCTGCCCAGTTACCTAGAAGTCCCAAACAGGTTACAAGACATATGCACCCCCTTAGTCTCCGCCAAACCCATACAAATTCGGACTTCTTTAAGTACTCTTTTCCCCATACCACAGTCCTGTGGAATAGATTACCCACACATATTGCGATCCTGCCTGATCTTGAATCATTCAAGCAGGCAGTGGCCCAAATCAATTATTAGTCATACAACAGTTGTTTTTAACCCTTTTTACTCTTTTCCTATTTTAACAGTTTTAACCGTCTTGTTTCTCTTGACTGTGGGCTATCTTGCAGTAGTTTTATCTTTTTATTAACACCCGGCGTGCACCCTGCCCATAATACTCGTGAGAGGTGTGAGGCAGTATAACAAGATAGATAGATAGATACATGTAAAATTAAGTGTAAGACAATCGCTTCTTCGTGCATGTTTTCAGCAGTTAATTTACTTAAAGCTGCTCGCTCACAGTCTCCGGTGAAAAAAAAAATTCTTAAGAATGATTTACTTAAATTAAAAATTCAAAAGTAATGACTACAGTAGTTTTAAAAATTAACATCACAACTAAAAATCTAGGTAGGAATTTGAGAAAAACTGAACTCGGTTTTAGTAAACTGTATGTAACGAATTATAGTTTGGTATCGTATAATTTCAAATATACTGATATGCTTTACAGGAATTTATGAACTTATTCATTTGACTACAGTGTATGTTCTAAAATATATAATTTTATACAGTTTGAAGGACTGAATGTTTTCACCAAATTTTCACAGCGAGCAGCTTTATTATAATGAACAAATAATGTAGAACATATTAAGTGTCACAGATATCCTTAATGGCTTTTATGTATATGGTATTATATAACATGTAACTTTAAGACAAAATAGACCAAATTGAATATACATTTTCACCAACAATAATGTTTCAAAATTAAGTCAGTATAAATTTTGAACTTAGTTCCCTGTCAAAATTTTAGACATTGCAAGTTGTGATTACGGCCTACAAGCGTTAGTAAATACTATTTTCAGTTAGTGACGGTACGATCATCGGTTGTAATACCCTCTATTTACCGATATAAAGTTTGTATAATGCACCATCGGAAACTGTCAATCAAACCACCCTTAAATAAATATTGAGCTTACAATGAAGTAAAATTGCCTAAAATGGTATTCCATTCAACTGTTTTATAATGGTAGAATATTCAGAAAAGTAATGAGATAAAGGTATTTGACAATCTATTTGTCAGATTCCAAAAGCTATATTTTCTAATCTTCATAAAGCAGTTTTTTCTTAGGATTTATGACCGTATTTAAAGCTAAGAAAGATTATGCTACGCGGCATCTAATTCACTAATTGAAACTGTCTATCAAGCGTAGGGGTTCTTGGACACTGTACAGCTGTCCGATCAACGACCCGATAAAATCTCATGCTTTGAGAAACAACAAAATTAGTGTCTGTCATATTACCGTCATTTTCTGGGAAACGGATCTGCTCTTCAGTAACAACTTTATACAACACAGATAATTAAATATACAACCTGATATGCTCCTAATCTAAATTCCCCACAATAGGATATCAATCGACTTTGATAGGATGTTTGATTGATGCTGACACTAACTATCACTCGTTCATTGATCAGGCACGAGGAAATTGGACACTTTAGTTTTCTGTCGTGCGTGTGCTGATAATTTACAAGAAAGAATTTTTCTTAAACTGGGGTCAAACTAGAGTCAAGTGTGAGAATTGTGTCTGTGTGGTTATGAATCAAATTTATTTCATTTGTTGTATTTGTATTGTCAGCCATAAGTCATTGTAGTTGTAACTTTGGAATGCTCGCTTTTAAGACAAACAAAAAAATAGAAAAATGAAGCGAAAAGCCATTCAACTTTAAGATTTTAAGCGTTCAAGTTTACTTGTAAGGAAACGCGTTTAATTCTAAAGGATTCAAAAGTGTACTTCCATTTTTTTTTGGTATTGGAAATTATTTCATATGTTGGCTAATTAAATATAGAACTCCAGACTGAGAAGTGATAAGGACACGTATTAAAGATTATTTCTTGAACGGCAGGAAACATTTACCGCTTATTGTCTCTGACAATGTTAACCTGTTATTTATTGGAACTATAATATCTCACTGGGACGGTTTGTATAAATATTTATACTGATATTTTAAACAGAAGAACTAAAGTCTTTTTTAACTTTTTTAAGACGCTGTCTATATTTTAATATTTTGCTTATGGATGACCACGTTCTGACAAAAGCAGAACTTTACAGTTGTCCCAATTTTAACATGTCTTTCAATTTTACCTGGACAGTCATAATAATATTTTAATAGATATTTCCATTGTATTAAACATATGTTTGATTTAAATTACGTAAAGGAATGATGACGTTTTATTTGTTACTTTAATCCGCGAATTTTTATTTTGTGCCCAGCAAGAAACATTGCAGTCAGCTGAAGAATTAATGTCAATTTTTTGCTTCAAACATTCCTTTAAACTAGTTAGATATAACTTATAAAGACGGACACATTGCAGCGACGTTGTTGCCCCGCAATAACATTTGAATTGTAAGCAATTTTCATTTTGTACAACTGTATATTTATGGCTTTCCTTCTTTAAGACAACAAATAACGTTTATTACACGTTTATGGAATGTGTCGTCTCGTGGTTAGAAACTCCGCCGTCAAAAGACATATCTGCTGCAAAAGAGTTGGAGTAAACTGTTCACAACAGGCAATATAAGTCGGCTATTTATCGGTTTTGCACCACATGTCTGCATTCAAGCCATTAAATATATTGAGTAATCCCTAGGACGAGACGCAATTACTGTAATAAGAGTGTCCTTTTATATGCATTGTATTTTTATATCCATCAATCCATGCATACCATTTCATTAATGGAGAGGTTCACTATGTTATGTAATTATACCAGCCAATTTATAAATTATTCTATCTGCATGGAAATCTGTACTCTAGAAAATGATAAAAGCACTCAGAAAATGACTGCCGTATTTCGTACATAAATTTGGTTACCTTGATATATTTAGATAGGGTATGTAGACACTAGGATGAAAAACAAACATCTGCAAAAGAAATATTAAAATGTTTATACAATTTTCAATACAATCATGGAAATTGCATTCATTGTAAATGCAGACATTGAATATACAGTTAGAGCTTATGCCGTCCTTGTAACGATGTTTCGAGAATATAATCGGCTAGATATAGGGTATGCCCAAGCAGAAATTGTAGATGTTGTCATTGTCAAAGCAGAAATTGCAAAATAATGCAGTCAGAAATGCAGTCACAATGAATGCTGAAATTGTACATTGAGTCATTGGTAATGTATACAGTCGAATTAAATGCATTCATTGCAAAAACAGTCATTACGAATAAAGTCTGTTATCTGTTTGATACATACAAACATAATTTGACATTCTTGATAAAGAGAAACTGTGCACGCCATCTTGGACAGGCTTTAATAGTGATCATTACCTTAATTACAAAGCCTTTTATCTTAGAGATATTTTATTTCTCCGAGTTTTTATTGAGTATCATGTTTTGCTTTAATCACATTTTATGACCAAATTAGTCTTCATTACCCTCTTATTGTATAATTGAAGTGGGGCAATTATTTTATGGAAAGTTCAAGCTACATGTGACGATTATAAAGTACAAAAATGCCTTTCTTTCCCTCTCAAATCAGCCTTGATGTACTTTTCACTTTCTCTTAAACTCATTTTGGAGTTTATTTTATTTTCTCTCAATTCTTGATTGATTGATTGATTGATTGATTGATTGATTGATTGATTGTGTATTTCTAAATATATTTTTACTATTACAGCGTGTTTTATGCAGTCGTATTTTTTTGTTTTTCAGTTTTTATTTCAATTAAGCACACATAATTCAGAATAATATATAAGAAACATATAATAGTTCATGTATATTGCAAATCCTGTACTGTCACTTAAAGGGTTTTTGAACGTGAAGGAAGTAAGTCGTATTCTTAGCACATATTTGAAATTCTAAGTTTTAGAAGAAAAGTAATGATAATAAACGAAATCGCCTTTGACGTCATCGGAATTGTGTACTAAGTAATGAAGGTTACCAGTCAGATTAGAATAAACAAGGCTTTACAATAACTTGGTTTCTGTTTATATTTTCAGATGCTGAAATACGTGCAAATGAGGCATCAGTCGTAACAGAAGACGATTTGAAGGTCATTTTATTAAATAAAACGAGTGTTTGTTGAAGACAAGATAAGAGCAAAAAAGATTTACTATATTTAGAGATGACCTACAAATGCAAGTTAAATAGTTGATAAATAATCTATTAAAAACAAAACTAACCATCCTGTGATTCTTACTGGCATCAGTGTCAGAATATACGTGAAGACTGATTGTAATGAATGGTTTGAAACCTTGAAAGGATAGAATTGTGCTCTGCAGCAAATAGAGGATTTTTAGGAAAGCTATTTTAGAATCATAAGGCAATATTGTTGAAAAAAAGAATATCAATTTATTTGAAAACGTAAATGCCAAATATTCTAGCGGGACATCAATCAATCTTTTGTTGGGTTGAGACGTGATTTATCACATTATAAAGTACCACTTTTTGCAGAGAAGCATTCTAAACCGTGATTAATACATATAATTTCATAAAGTGGCCAATGTTATTTCATAATTATTTAATCTAATCTCCTGTTAAACAATGATGTTACATCGCAGCTGTCTTCGAGCTAAAACTGGAAGTGCCGTGTTACAGTTTAACTATTTAAATGCTGATAAAGCGATCTGTCGTAAAACGGTCAATATTAAAGCACTGTGACTGTTATTTATGTGCTGAAAGTGGATTTTGTGACATTCAACAAACATAGATTATCAGCAGTTTGAATTATTGATTTATTTATTTGAAGAGGATGTATATCTTGATAATAAAGCAACAGTGAAAACCCGACCAGTGTCAGCAACATTGGACAGGAGGAAGAGCTTATAAGGGCGTTGACCTTATAATGATTTGACGGATATAGAACAACCCTACACATACATCAATAAATAGAGTTCAGCTCTCGGGGAATCTCTTTTGAATACCCATTTTATGACGTTGGGGACAACATGGTTCATATAAAATCTCACAAACAAAACTATAAGACCAACTAAACGCTCTCCGAGTCATACTTAAAAGGTCAGATTTCACTAGATATCGTTTACAGTATAACAAAGTCTTAATGCAAACAAGACATAAGTAAGTAACATATTTGTAAATGTATGAAAAGCCCGGATATTGAATAAGCTTCTCGGTGCAACCTGCTTGCCTTCCATTGTAGAAATTAATGGAAAATATACATAATAGACGGGAAAATCTTCACTTGTTGTGACGCTTATCACGTTAAATGGATTGAGTTTCGTCATGAATACAAATAAGCCAATTTACTGTACACTGTGATAGAACGGCTTTGTGAATCTGTCAAGTAGCGTTTTCGTGTTTTGTCAATGGCGACTTCAAACAGACTTCTATAATATTTCTTTTTAAGCCGAGCAAAAACAGATATTTCGGTAACGAATTTGAGAACTGACTTTCTATTTCTAATCTCTATAAATGTTATGAACAACAGAAACAATCCGATGTCTTCTTTATGTATGCTTTGGGAACTATATAAGCTGTCGGAATATAAGCCAGTTGTGCAAGTTATAAACGCTCTAGTACGGTAATAAAATAGATAAGTAGAATTACCTTTTAAACCCAAACGGTTGATAACTGAAACGGCTATATAACATAACGAGTCTGGAGAAGACTAATTTATCATACCATTGCATGTAAACTTCATAAAACTTTATTACATATACATAAATAGCAATCAACACAATTAAGAAGAGCTACTAAGCTTGACTTTATCATGACAACGGATATCGGAAAACGAGATGGTACCCAAGTGCTCATTATGATTTACTTCTATGTCATCGTGTTGATTGGGTTGTGAAATGCTGTTACGCAGTTCAGCAAGCATGTAATATCCTATCAGATTGTTTTAAACCTAAATGCAAGTAAATGTGTATTTATTTCAATGAGTTTTGAAACGGAAGAATCTTCAGTGAAGGAGACATTTCGAAAAGACATTTGGATATCTTTCTTGTAACATCATTTAAATAATGCATTTGTGAAACAGAGTAGAAAACACAGAACAATATAGAACATAAAAGAGTGAATGAAAGTATTATTACAGAATGAATTTGTCCATATCAAGACAACGGGACAAGACAGTTCACAACGCTACTTTATAGCAATTAAATGTAATATAAATTTTCGAGAGCATCGTTCAGTTACCGGATCCTCTCTTTTAACTGTCGCTTTATTAAAGGGCCATATGAGTTTAGTGTTTAATGGCCAGTAAGTGTGTACCAAAGTACTGAAGGATACTTATATCGTGCTGTAATCAATGTTTTATAGTCCCCATTTGCTCCGCGGTAATCGGGGTTAATTCAGTAACGGGCATTTGAAGGATTTTGAAATGATTACTCTGTCAACCTATTTCGCCATTAATTGAAGACTAAGCGCGTCTTGGAAATTCTCCATTATTCGGAAATCTTCGGATATTTCTCTTATGCAGTGAATTCATCTCCAATTATCGGACAGGATTGGTGTGTCTTATAAAAGACCATAAAAACAAGTCCACAAAGTGAACGGTGTTCTGATTACCCCCTAGAAACTTGTACAGATGGATTTGTCATGTGTGTCATAGGCATGATTCCTAAATATATTCATATTTCTAATGAAAAGTTTTTCAAATGATCAACAGTGGATTGTGATTGATTCCTACGCAGGGGAACTTCTAACTGACTGGTTCAAAAACGTTCTGCGAAGGATCGTTTATGCACTAACAAATACAATTGTAGCGTAATGATGTGTTCGAAAATAGAAGGTGCGACGCTCATTTGATTGGATGGGATAGGACATGCTTAAAGGATATATAAGATGATTTACCATGGAACAGATTGTATAAATCAAAGGAGCAGTAAGGAGTAGAAACAGACAGACGATTTTCATTTAAAAATTAATATACATAGTTCCTAACAAAACAAAAAAACAACTTTTGCAAGGAATGTAAATAGAAAACTACAGCATTGTTATGGAACTTTATTTCTGTAAACAATAAACGCATACATTATTTTGATATCAGAATGTGCCTGAAAAATAATTAGGTTTCAAAGGATTATGAATCTGACATGGCTGAAAGAAACACGGAATGTTCTAACGCGACAAGCGCACTGACAGGCGCTCCGACAACGGACACAGTTGTGAAAATTATTGCATTAGGCATGATAGACTTGGCTGTTGTCCTTGGCAATAGCCTTGTTGTAGCCGCTGTGTTAACAACTAGAAAGTTACGTACTGTAACGAATATATTTATAGTGTCATTAGCATGCGCAGATTTATTACTAGGCTTTGCAGTGTTACCGTTTTCTATTTCAATTGAAGTGGTGGATATTTGGTTATGGGGACGAATATGGTGCAGTATGTGGCTAGCGATAGATGTGTGGTTGTGCACGGCGTCCATTCTAAGTTTATGTGCAATCAGTTTGGATCGCTTTGTGGCCGTTACACATCCCATACGCTATCCAAGTATCATGTCACCGTTTCGTGGACGGGTTTTAGTTTCACTGGTATGGGTTCTGTCATTTGTAATTTGTCTACCGCCGTTATTAGGCTGGAATGACGGCGAAACAGATGAGACAGACTCAAAGTACATAGACTCATTTCACAATCGCTCAACCGTAAATCTTGATAAGCTTCTAGACACTCCCATGGGAGACAATGGGGATTTTTTCTGGAATCTCACTGTTGTTGATTATTACGACGGATTGTTTTCTAATATGAGCCTATTCATGAACAAATCCGACACATGCAATCTAGAAAGACTCACATGTGAACTGACTCCCACTAAAGGTTATAGGATTTATGCGGCGATGGGATCTTTCTTCATACCAGCTCTTGTCATGGTGTTTTTCTACTTTAGAATATATCTGACTGCAATGCGTACTGCGGCCTCAATTCGCAAAGGCGTCCTTACAACGCGTGCAAGTAATGACTTGCCGCATCATAATGGATATCGTGACGAAGAAATACATTTACGTGTGCATCGTGGCGGTGGGTCTTCCATAACAAGGTATTCGTCAAGTCGTAGTTACGAATGGAAACAAACTGTGAAGAAAGAGCACCCAAAGTCTCCTGGGTTAACAAATGCACCTTATAATCACGAACTGAACGGTCATGCTCATTTGATAATAAAAGATGACAAGAGTGTCAATAACAATGTGAAGTGTACAGAATGGTCTCACAACATCTTTAGGCCAATCGCAAAACAATTTAAGAGATCAAAAGAAAAGACTTATAGACAATCAAGTGATGAAGATTCAACAGAAATGGAAGTTTTGAATACAAAAAATAAAAGTAATAGTTTGTCAAAGCCAAACTCACTCAGATTAGATGGAGAGAGTCCAAGTGTTTCTCCGGCTCATTCTTTAAAACGTTCGCCACGGAGGTGCAAGTTGTTAATAAAAGAAGGGAAAGCAACGTCATCGATAAAAGGACATGCAAGGAAATTTAAAAGAGAAGCGAAAGCCGCTAAGACACTGTCTATAATAGTCGGCGCTTTTATTGTTTGTTGGTGTCCGTTTTTCACAATCTATTTACTAGGCGCTTTTTGTCAAGATTGCGTCAGTGATATTGTCTTTGCAGTGTTCTTCTGGCTAGGATATTGCAATTCGGCCTTAAATCCATGTATATATGCACTCTTTGCACGTGATTTCAGATTTGCCTTTAAGAGACTTTTATTCTGTAAACGACGTAAAGGATTTACCCAAGCTTCTCGCGCGGATTACATTACAGGAACACGACACAGAATGACTCCACCCGTGCATGATAATGACAGTACATCGGATTATTGACTCACAGTTATGACAGTGCAGTTGTACTTTTCAATGGTAATGTTTGTTGCTCTGCTTAAATTTGTGTTCATTAATCTATTTTGATTGGACATATTAAAGTTTTAAAACTAATGTTTAATTAATTAAAGTGGCATTTCCTTAAACTAGCAGATCATTTACTCAAAATAACAAAAGTGAGGTAGATGAACATAAACAAAATTTATACGCAGTTTTCAAAAATAATGTATTTCGTAAAATGGTACATTTACATTCAGTATACCGATAAGGCTACGTTTTCCTCTCATAAATTATGAAACAAGTGTTTATGAAGGTTTTACCGAATGACAACACGTGTGATTCCGCTAATTTTACCGATATTTGTGGAATTTGTAGCTGAAACTTTGCGGTTTGGTGGCAAGCCGTTCAATTATTGAAATAAGCAACGTTTAATGGTTTTTGAATAGCTACCAGTTATAGCAAATGCCTCTTTAATACCCTTGATGAATGGAAACTTCTTTATTAAAGTATGATATGCATAGTGATTAAGGTCGTTTGAAAAAATACAGTCCATTTATTTTTTATGAGAAAGAAAAGAGTAGTATCCAAAGGCGGAAAAAACGTGATGTTAAATGGCCCATACTCCAGACAAAATAAGTATATTCATTTGGGAGAATATTCAAACGAGGTTAACGTCCTGTCAATAGTTCGTTTAGACGTTCGAAGACACTTCTTTCAGGTCAATCATACTTTAATAGATATGCATATCTGCTGTTGACGTTGTTTAAGAAAAAAAAACCACCAAGAAATCCATACATTGCAATTACTGCTTGACAGTTGTTTGACATGAACAGAAAATGACGTACATTGAAGATTAACATAGGTGTGTTTGTAATCAGTTCATGAAGCTCATTTTAAAAAAGGAAGGAAAACAACGCTGCTTACATCAATAAAGAAGTACACACAAATCTCCAAGGTAACAGCTAAAAATAAGATATATATCATCCCATAAACTATTGAGATACCCTTAAGCATACTTCTTTTTAAATGAATGGACCAGCATTGAGGTACATGTACACATGTACAGCACTACTTAAGAATCTATTAAACTATTTTTATTGAACGAACGGCTTTTCAATGTAAATTGTCTTCCTGCAAGTAAATCCTACAATCATGTAATCCATATCCTAAATGAAAGGACACGTACCAATGTTCAGTTTCACACAGAGAATGCCTTAACATAAGTCTTTAAGAATATGATTAACTGCAAAGCACAGATAGGTTAACATTTTATGAAAAGAAAGGCATAGGAACGTCGACAGGTTGTTGTCCCATGTCTTACTTCTCTAATGTTAAAATGTTTTCAGACAAAAAGATCTTACTTTAGGTTCTTTCTTTTCCAAAGAAAACACACTTTATAAGCTTAGCAAATCTTTAACTTTGTTAATAGATCTATGCATATTTCTTTTAACCAGCGCATGTGATTGCAATACAAATGTATGTTCCATGCATATTTCACATTATATTTGTAGAATTGTCAATCATATATATCACTATTTCTTATCTTAAAACTGTATTAGACGGGGAATTATTCTAATAACAAATTAACGAATATGTCATACATGTATATATGTTGGTATTTTCTTGTAATGGAATTAATTAAAACGACAATACAAATAATAATTCCGTTTGTTTCTTTTCAAGTTTTAGCCACATACTCATACGAGTGCGGAGTCCGGCTTCTGAACCTTATATCTATAACTACAATGACCCTTTTATAATAGACTTTTTGGCACTTGGCTGTCTTTAAACAAATGACAATTTAAGCTCTAAATTGAAGAATATCTCTAATTCACGCGATAAAAGCCGTTTTATGAAGTCATTTATTGCATAACTATGAAGAAACGACTAAATCAAAAACGACATATCAAAGTCATATGTATATCTATGCAATAATATCATACGGGTCAATTGGATGATTGGAAGCAGCCTTAAAATAGTACTGGCCGGATTTCACGTATAAACAAAACGAAATTTCGTTTCTGTCAGTTCGTATGTTATAGTTAAAGGACCACTTTTTCAACGCCTATCTATGTGTTTTCCTGTTTTCATCGTTTGTTCATACATGTATAAAGAGCCGTCAAATTAGTGTATATGGTAATAACAGATTACTTCAAAATCAGTTCAGTGCAGGAAAGACTGACTTCATGAAGTCAGTATTAGTATTATTCAGTAATACTTCGGAGGCAAATTGTATCTACACGACTTTCTTCAACACGTTTGGCCGTCTTATTAAATCAACGTTTTTCATCAAAATATCAACATGATTTTCTTCAGTACGCTTCGGAGGCAACTGCATCAACATGACATTCTTGAGTAAACTTCGTAGGCAAATCGTATCAACACGACATTCACCAGTAACCTTCACAGGTAAACCGTATGAACACGACGTTCTTCAACAAGGTACTGAGGCAAACCGTATGAACACGACGTTCTTCAACAAGCTACGGAGGCAAACCGTATTAACTCCACATTCTTCAACAAGCTACGGAGGTTAACCGTATTAACACGACATTCTTCAACAACGTACTGAGGCAAACCGTATGAACACGACGTTCTTCAACAAGGTACTGAGGCAAACCGTATTAACTCCACATTCTTCAACAATATACTGAGGCAAACCGTATGAACACGACGTTCTTCAACAATGTACTGAGGCAAACCGTGTTAACTCCACATTCTTCAACAATATACTGAGGCAAACCGTATTAACACGACGTTCTTCAACAAGGTACTGAGGCAAATCGTATGAACACGACGTTCTTCAACAATGTACTGAGGCAAACCGTATGAACACGACGTTCTTCAACAATGTACTGAGGCAAACCGTATGAACACGACGTTCTTCAACAATGTACTGAGTCAAACCGTATGAACACGACGTTCTTCAACAATGTACTGAGGCAAACCGTATGAACACGACGTTCTTCAACAATGTACTGAGGCAAACCGTATGAACACGACGTTCTTCAACAATGTACTGAGTCAAACCGTATGAACACGACGTTCTTCAACAATGTACTGAGTCAAACCGCATGAACACGACGTTCTTCAACAAGGTACTGAGGCAAACCGCATGAACACGACGTTCTTCAACAAGGTACTGAGGCAAACCGTATGAACACGACGTTCTTCAACAAGGTACTGAGGCAAACCGCATGAACACGACGTTCTTCAACAATGTACTGAGTCAAACCGTATCAACACGACGTTCTTCAACAATGTACTGAGGCAAACCGCATGAACACGACGTTCTTCAACAAGGTACTGAGGCAAACCGCATGAACACGACGTTCTTCAACAAGGTACTGAGGCAAACCGCATGAACACGACGTTCTTCAACAAGGTACTGAGGCAAACCGTATTAACACGACGTTCTTCAACAATGTACTGAGGAAACCTATAACGACGTTCTTCAACAAGCTACTGAGGCAAACCGTATGAACACGACGTTCTTCAACAATGTACTGAGGCAAACCGTATGAACACGGCGTTCTACAACAATGTACTGAGGCAAACCGTATGAACACGACGTTCTTCAACAATGTACGGAGGCAAACCGTATGAACACGACGTTCTTCAACAATGTACTGAGGCAAACCGTATGAACACGACGTTCTTCAACAGTGTACTGAGGAAAACCGTATGAACACGACGTTCTTCAACAGTGTACTGAGGCAAACCGTATGAACACGACGTTCTTCAACAATGTACTGAGGCAAACCGTATGAACACGACGTTCTTCAACAATGTACTGAGGCAAACCGTATGAACACGACGTTCTTCAACAAGGTACGGAGGCAAACCGTATTAACACGACGTTCTTCAACAAGGTACTGAGGCAAACCGTATTAACACGACGTTCTTCAACAATGTACGGAGGCAAACCGTATGAACACGACGTTCTTCAACAATGTACTGAGGCAAACCGTATGAACACGACGTTCTTCAACAAGCTACAGAGGCAAACCGTATTAACTCCACATTCTTCAACAAGGTACTGAGGCAAACCGTATGAACACGACGTTCTTCAACAATGTACTGAGGCAAACCGTGTTAACTCCACATTCTTCAACAATGTACTGAGGCAAACCGTATTAACACGACGTTCTTCAACAAGGTACTGAGGCAAACCGTATGAACACGACATTCTTCAACAAAGTACTGAGGCAAACCGTATTAACTCCACATTCTTCAACAATGTACTGAGGCAAACCGTATTAACACGACGTTCTTCAACAAGGTACTGAGGCAAACCGTATGAACACGACGTTCTTTAACAAGGTACTGAGGCAAACCGTATGAACACGACGTTCTTCAACAATGTACTGAGGCAAACCGTGTTAACTCCACATTCTTCAACAATATACTGAGGCAAACCGTATTAACTCCACATTCTTCAACAATATACTGAGGCAAACCGTATGAACACGACGTTCTTCAACAATGTACTGAGGCAAACCGTGTTAACTCCACATTCTTCAACAATATACTGAGGCAAACCGTATTAACACGACGTTCTTCAACAATGTACTGAGGCAAACCGTATGAACACGACGTTCTTCAACAATGTACTGAGGCAAACCGTATGAACACGACGTTCTTCAACAATGTACTGAGTCAAACCGTATGAACACGACGTTCTTCAACAATGTACTGAGGCAAACCGTATGAACACGACGTTCTTCAACAATGTACTGAGGCAAACCGTATGAACACGACGTTCTTCAACAATGTACTGAGTCAAACCGCATGAACACGACGTTCTTCAACAAGGTACTGAGTCAAACCGCATGAACACGACGTTCTTCAACAAGGTACTGAGGCAAACCGCATGAACACGACGTTCTTCAACAAGGTACTGAGGCAAACCGCATGAACACGACGTTCTTCAACAATGTACTGAGTCAAACCGCATGAACACGACGTTCTTCAACAATGTACTGAGTCAAACCGCATGAACACGACGTTTTCAACAAGGTATGGGGCAAACCGCATGAACACGACGTTCTTCAACAAGGTACTGAGGCAAACCGCATGAACACGACGTTCTTCAACAAGGTACTGAGGCAAACCGCATGAACACGACGTTCTTCAACAATGTACTGAGGCAAACCGCACGAACACGACGTTCTTCAACAATGTACTGAGGCAAACCGTATGAACACGACGTTCTTCAACAATGTACTGAGGCAAACCGTATGAACACGACGTTCTTCAACAATGTACTGAGGCAAACCGTATGAACACGACGTTAATCAACAAGGTACTGAGGCAAACCGTATGAACACGACGTTCTTCAACAATGTACTGAGTCAAACCGTATGAACACGACGTTAATCAACAAGGTACTGAGGCAAACCGTATGAACACGACGTTCTTCAACAATGTACTGAGGCAAACCGCATGAACACGACGTTCTTCAACAATGTACTGAGGCAAACCGTATGAACACGACGTTCTTCAACAATGTACTGAGGCAAACCGTATGAACACGACGTTCTTCAACAATGTACTGAGGCAAACCGTATGAACACGACGTTCTTCAACAATGTACTGAGGAAACCGTATTAACACGACGTTCTTCAACAAGCTACGGAGGCAAACCGTATGAACACGACGTTCTTCAACAATGTACTGAGGCAAACCGTATGAACACGGCGTTCTACAGCAATGTACTGAGGCAAACCGTATGAACACGACGTTCTTCAACAATGTACTGAGTCAAACCGTATGAACACGACATTAATCAACAAGGTACTGAGGCAAACCGTATGAACACGACGTTCTTCAACAAGGTACTGAGGCAAACCGTATCAACACGACGTTAATCAACAAGGTACTGAGGCAAACCGTATGAACACGACGTTCTTCAACAATGTACTGAGGCAAACCGTATTAACACGACGTTCTTCAACAAGGTACTGAGGCAAACCGTATGAAACTTAACAAGGTATTGATGCAAACCGTATGAACACGACGTTCTTCAACAAGGTACGGAGGCAAACCGTATGAACACGACGTTCTTCAACAATGTACTGAGGCAAACCGTATGAACACGAAGTTCTTCAACAAGCTACGGAGGCAAACCGTATGAACACGACGTTCTTCAACAAGGTACTGAGGCAAACCGTATGAACACGACGTTCTTCAACAAGCTACGGAGGCAAACCGTATGAACACGACGTTCTTCAACAAGGTACTGAGGCAAACCGTATGAACACGACGTTCTTCAACAAGGTACTGAGGCAAACCGTATGAACACGACGTTCTTCAACAATGTACTGAGGCAAACCGTATGAACACGACGTTCTTCAACAAGGTACTGAGGCAAACCGTATGAACACGACGTTCTTCAACAAGGTACTGAGGCAAACCGTATGAACACGACGTTCTTCAACAAGGTACTGAGGAAACCGTATTAACACGACGTTCTTCAACAAGGTACTGAGGCAAACCGTATGAACACGACGTTCTTCAACAATGTACTGAGGCAAACCGTATGAACACGACGTTCTTCAACAAAGTACTGAGGCAAACCGTATGAACACGACGTTCTTCAACAAGCTACGGAGGCAAACCGTATTAACTCCACATTCTTCAACAGCTACGGAGGTAACCGTATAACACGACGTTCTTCAACAAGGTACTGAGGCAAACCGTATTAACACGACGTTCTTCAACAGGGTACTGAGGCAAACCGTATTAACTCCACATTCTTCAACAATATACTGAGGCAAACCGTATTAACACGACGTTCTTCAACAAGGTACTGAGGCAAACTGTATTAACACGACGTTCTTCAACAAGGTACTGAGGCAAACCGTATGAACACGACGTTCTTCAACAATGTACTGAGTCAAACCGCATGAACACGACGTTCTTCAACAAGGTACTGAGGCAAACCGCATGAACACGACGTTCTTCAACAAGGTACTGAGTCAAACCGTATGAACACGACGTTCTTCAACAAGGTACTGAGGCAAACCGTATGAACACGACGTTCTTCAACAATGTACTGAGTCAAACCGTATGAACACGACGTTCTTCAACAATGTACTGAGGCAAACCGTATGAACACGACGTTCTTCAACAATGTACTGAGTCAAACCGAATGAACACGACGTTAATCAACAAGGTACTGAGGCAAACCGTATCAACACGACGTTCTTCAACAAGGTACTGAGGCAAACCGTATCAACACGACGTTCTTCAACAATGTACTGAGGCAAACCGTATCAACACGACGTTCTTCAACAATGTACTGAGTCAAACCGAACACTCAACGGTACTGAGGCAAACCGTATCAACACGACGTTCTTCAACAATGTACTGAGGCAAACCGTATCAACACGACGTTCTTCAACAATGTACTGAGGCAAACCGTATCAACACGACGTTCTTCAACAAGGTACTGAGGCAAACCGTATGAACACGACGTTCATCAACAATGTACTGAGGCAAACCGTATCAACACGACGTTCTTCAACAATGTACTGAGGCAAACCGTATCAACACGACGTTCTTCAACAAGGTACTGAGGCAAACCTTATCAACACGACGTTCTTCAACAAGGTACTGAGGCAAACCGTATCAACACGACGTTCTTCAACAATGTACTGAGGCAAACCGTATGAACACGACGTTCTTCAACAAGGTACTGAGTCAAACCGTATGAACACGACGTTAATCAACAAGGTACTGAGGCAAACCGTATGAACACGACGTTCTTCAACAATGTACTGAGTCAAACCGTATGAACACGACGTTCTTCAACAATGTACTGAGGCAAACCGCCTGAACACGACGTTCTTCAACAATGTACTGAGTCAAACCGCATGAACACGACGTTCTTCAACAATTTACGGAGGCAAACCGCATGAACACGACGTTCTTCAACAATGTACTGAGGCAAACCGCATGAACACGACGTTCTTCAACAATGTACTGAGGCAAACCGTATGAACACGACGTTCTTCAACAAGGTACTGAGGCAAACCGTATGAACACGACGTTCTTCAACAATGTACTGAGGCAAACCGTATGAACACGACGTTCTTCAACAAGGTACTGAGGCAAACCGTTTGAACACGACGTTAATCAACAAGGTACTGAGGCAAACCGTATGAACACGACGTTCTTCAACAATGTACTGAGGCAAACCGTATGAACACGACGTTCTTCAAGAATGTACTGAGGCAAACCGTATGAACACGACGTTCTTCAACAAGGTACTGAGGCAAACCGTATGAACACGACGTTCTTCAACAATGTACTGAGGCAAACCGTATGAACACGACGTTCTTCAACAAGGTACTGAGTCAAACCGTATGAACACGACGTTAATCAACAAGGTACTGAGGCAAACCGTATGAACACGACGTTCTTCAACAATGTACTGAGTCAAACCGTATGAACACGACGTTCTTCAACAATGTACGGAGGCAAACCGCATGAACACGACGTTCTTCAACAATGTACTGAGTCAAACCGTATGAACACGACGTTCTTCAACAATGTACGGAGGCAAACCGCATGAACACGACGTTCTTCAACAATGTACTGAGTCAAACCGTATGAACACGACGTTCTTCAACAATGTACTGAGTCAAACCGTATGAACACGACGTTCTTCAACAATGTACTGAGGCAAACCGTATGAACACGACGTTCTTCAAGAATGTACTGAGGCAAACCGTATGAACACGACGTTCTTCAACAAACTACAATGGCAATCGTATCAATAAAATGTTGATATTCATTATACCCTTCAAATAAACCATCCCATTTTAATAAGGATAGGTAGCACTGTTTTATGCTCTTAATAAAATGAAATATTACCAGATGCTTGAATCAAATATTTGACTCTTTGAAAGCTTTTACTTCAATTACATATAGTGAAAATCTTTTTTAACTATCATTCATTTGTCAAAAACTGAATATATGCAGAGATAAATTTGATAAAAAGGTCTGAAACACAAAAGCAATTATTCACTTGTGAAAACTTATTACAAAAGTATAATGTTAGTCTCACCAACCTGGAAGGAAACTTAATTCGTTTTACAAATTTAGCTGACGATCATATGGAGTGATTTTAAAATTTTGTTAGACACCAAGGCATCTGTTGAGTAGAAAAGCTTTGTTCCCCAAATAACTCATTCAATATTGAATTGTTGCATGTTATTTTCTCTTTTGGAAGTAGTATTGTTTTTACTTATGTTCTTCAATTACGATTGAATAACGCTGCGTGTAATAAGAGATAAGATTTACTCTTTCTTTCTAATATGATTATAAAAAAACTTGAACAACAAACTAGGTGCATCTGCTATTTCAATTATGTTTGTTAATTAAACACTCGGGCAATTTTCTGTCTTATTTATAAAGATGTGAGCGTATCGTCACAGTGTATATATCCGTATATGTACTTACTAATAGGCGTGATGGATCCTTATTATTTTATAAAAAATTCTGTGCCGCAATGATACGCCTTAAATACATGAATATGTTTCATCGGGTCACTGGGGAGCTGTATTCGAAAAAAAGGTACATAACCCCGAATACAGCTCCAATTTGATTAGTGGAGCTGTATTCGTTAATGCGCGCCAAATACAGCTCTCCAGGGAGCTGTATTCGTTAATGCACACCGAATACAGCTCTCTGGGGAGCTATCATCAGACTATATCACGTGATCCCTTGGAACAATTTTCATGAAACCTGGAAGAAATGTTCATCTTATTATGAAAACTAAGTTCAAGGTCATTCTTCAGTGTGAAATGTCCTGAGGCTGTATCTCCGTAAACAATTAAAGGATTGTGATGACACGTTGGTCAGAAGTTTATCTCGTCGATTTATATCCGGTTTGGAACTTTTGTATTACATGTGCATGGCAATACTCTATTCAATTGTTTGTTAAAGTTTAGAAAATACCTTGTCTCATCCAATTTGCATGGTAAGCTGTGTCTATGCTTGGTAATCTTCGATGGAATATATAATTTGTGTATTCGCACCATTACTTCGGATGAATGAGTTGGTTTTCTGGCCTGGAAACAATATTATTTCACTAAAATGTTAAGAGCATTGCTGAAAATATATAAAAAAATACGGCAAGTATCGAATGCAATGTACCGGTTGATAAGCAAACAGATCCTTGATTATATTTGAAATGTCACTCAAAGTCAAAATTATGTTTTCATCGTTTTGTTTTTGTTGCCATTAGTGGAACTGAATGTTTTATAAGTATATCAACGGTTAGTGTAGATTATGGTTATGTTTCTACCGAAATACAAGTTTAATTTGACAGAAAACAGAACAAACATTGATTTGATTTGCCATTTTATTGGAGTATCAGATTGTAGCGGAATAGAAATTATAAGTGTGCCTACATATCACAGTTTATTCGTTTTGCTAGGCTATGTTCAAAGTAAGATTAGTTTGATTTCAATACAAGAGATTAAACATGACTAAATGTTATTATCTACAATAATGTTATCGCTACCATAAATTGCACCAAACGGTTTACAATAGATCACAAGATTTTCTGAATAAATGCAATATTAATATGAAAACATTTCTTTGGCTAGGTATTAAATATCCTGATTACTGTAGATATGGTATTTACAAACTCCGTAAAGAATCATGACAATTTCGACAAATTGTTTTGCAAAAAAAAAAAAAAAAAATTTATAAAACCAGCTGTGTAAAACGCATCACATATTTGGTGGTTGACATGCTTAACAGTCAGTAAATACACTTACGATGTCACTATTTAAATTTGGGACTCCCTTTATATTGCCTCTTCTCATAGATGCATGACTCATTCTTTTGTGTGTAAGTTTGGCTGTGGTGGTGTTAAGGGATTACTTATTATGTTTTACTTAACAAGAACGGACGCGAAAACTCACTGTCCCGGACATAATCTGTATCGGTAACCACTCTGGATTTTTCATTTCAATTAAAATACTTTTTATTTCTTGATATCGTTATAGTGGCGCGAGAACCTTTTATATGATGTTCAATTTGGGTCAAAAGTAGAAATGACTGTTGTAAATGTAGACTTAAGTATAATTTGGCCCACATGGTACATCATATCTTTGCGTACAGAGATAACAAATCAATTTTTGTCATACTAAATATTTCCCAGATGTTGTCTTTAAATTTTATTTCTTTCCCGAATCATTCTGTCTTGAAATATGATGACGGCTGAACTGACACTATATAAATAGAACTGCAGTTTGCAAATCAAATTGTATGAAACATCAAACCGTATGCAAAACATGTCCAGCATCGTGATTACTGCTTTACATTTTAAACGCCTAACGGCTCGTTTTTTATTACATCCAAGCTTGAAATAAACATTGCCAAGAGCCAGGCAAAACATATTACCACTTTCACATCGATGAACACATTAAAATCCCCAAGGGAAATTAAATATAGTTAGTAATTTCAATCGACCTCGTCCACCTCTCTTAAATTCAAGTCACTATACGACTAAGAGGTAATCATGTAAGTTTACCACATCAAATGCCAGGTTGTACGTCTAATAAGCAAACAGAAATTGAAATTACACGTACGGAATAGGTGTATTATTAGTTTTGGACTAAGTTAGTGAAAACGATTATAACACTGTAACCAAAAGGAATAAACCACAAACACTGGTTTAAAGATTCACATGATATATACTATATTAGTAAATACTAAATCCACATGACTTAATCTCAAACTATCAATTTTTTAAACGTGTATCAGTCAGTTCGTACATTGACCTTTTCAGCTTACCTGACACAAAGCTCCAGACTGTGTGAGCTATTTCGAAGTTCACCGTCCATCGCCCGCCCACCATTTTATTCTCCTCTGAAATTACTCATCCAATGTTGATGAAACTTTGCAAGGATATATCTTGAATAACGTCCCGACAACGGCTTTCAAAGCATTTATTTATGTTTTAGCTGTTTCGAATCTGTTTTAAGAATTAATTAATGATTAATTTAATTCAAAATTAAAACTCAAACACAATATCATCACTAATTGTAATAGACTTTATCTGTAGTGTTCAAGTCAGTCAGACAAAATCTTCGGATATCTTAAACACAAAATTTGTTTATATCTTTTGAAATAGTATAGCCATTGACATTTCATGTCGCATGAATGTCTTACGTTCTGGACTAGTTCGGTAATATCTACATTGTATTGCAAATAGCTAGGTAATATGCAGCAGATTAGAAGAGGACATAACAAGCTTAATTTGCGACCACATGACTGTTTGATTAGCATTTGAATTGACCACATACCGTAAAGTCTCACTTTACTTTTACTTTACTGATATAGTAACATAAATGTATTGATAGCATAATGATAGAACCATGCTCTTTTTACTGTAAAACAATGTTGACATACAAGTCGTTTTTTACCAGAAAGCCATTAAAAAATACTGTGCTATGTTTCTAATATGTACTTATCCGTTTGAAAAAGTATAGTGAGGAATGTTTTGGGTACAAATAAAGGTAATATTGTCAGTAATACTTCTTTCTTGATAAAATGAGAGCTACTTGTAAATGTGATCCTGTGACTTTAATACATAGGGTACTTAAAGCTACTCGCTCTCAGATTTTAGTAAAAAAATAAAGTTCTTCAAACTGTATGTACATAACGTATTTTAGAACATATAGTCATATAAAAAGGCTCTAGTAAAAATTCCTGTCACGTATATCTCTAAATTTTAAAAAACTACACTACCAAATTCAAAAGCGTTGCAAACGCTTTTAAAATTTTAATATAAACATATAGAGTAGTGGTGCCGTGTAACCGACATTTTCAATCGATTTCTGCAAATTCCTACCTAGATTTTTGCTTATATTTTGATTCTAGCCATTAGTTTTATATTTATGAATAAGTATGTCAATTTGCAAAAATAAAATAATTTTTCAACGGTAACTGAGAGCGAGCAGCTTTAAGTTCAACAAAATTAAATGTAAAATAAAGAATTAATTTGCAAATACAATTGCCACAAAAGCAAAATTTATGATTAAAATAATAAAAAAATCTTTAAATCATGTAAATATTTTTAGTTGAACCTGTGATAAGCAGCTGAACGCTGTTTAGATTTCGATTATATTGTGTAATTTAGCTACTCGGGAACCCTGTTAATTGTACGTCTTTTAAATATATGGAATGGAATTACCGCAATAAGTCTATGGGTCTAGATGACATTCTTATTTATGAACATTACATCCTCATTTGTCTTCTTTCTTACATCTTACATGCATGTGACATCTCATGTGTCATTCGTACGAGTGCATGTTATATGATGCTAATTTCATGTTTCTTTCTTCCACATGCATGTTTCTTCTTCCACTTGCATGCATCTTTATTGCACATGCCTGTTATATATTTGCTATTTTCTATTGTGCTTGTGCTGCTTTCTTAGTAATGATGCATTTGTACTTTCGATTAGTCCGTTATGCGTCATCGCATGTGTCGTTCTTCCAAGTGCTTGCTGTATGTTGCTAAAAGCATGTTACTTTCTTCCAAATACATGTTTCATTTGTACTACTGACTGAAAAAGTAGCAGATATACGTTGTACAAAATAACAAACTTGTCATTTTAGTAATTAAATTCTTATTCCAGGGAGATAACCGCGTACGAGGTGTAGCTGAAATCCGAAAAGAGCTCTTTTCGCAAAAAGAGAATTTCACATACGAAAAGAGGATTTTTTGGTTTAAGTATGTGTTAATTGATAAAAAAAGTCAATCCATTGAAGTTGTAGGTTAGTATAACCTAAGATGACGACAACCTTTAAACGCATGACCTTGTAGTGGAAGTTTGTATGTTTTCCTACTACCTCAAATGTAATTCAACCGGGAGCGAAAGCAGTTTTACCTGGTACGAAAAGAGGATTTTCCCAGGAATACACAACTCCCAGCTGGCTGGTTATTCGAAGCTAGCTGGGTATTCGTTTTTCGACTTTCGAATACCCAACTCCCAGCTTGCTGGGTATTCGAAGTAAGCTGGGTATTCACCTTACGTGTAGCGAATACCCAACTCCCAGCTGTCTGGGTATTCAAATCTAGCTGGGTATTCGCTTTACTTTTTGCGAATACCCAACTTCCAGCTGGCTGGGTATTCGAATCTAGGTGGGTATTCGCTTTACTTTTTGCGAATACCCAACTACCAGCTGTCTGGGTATTCGAATCTAGCTGGGTATTCGCTTTACTTTTTGCGAATACCCAACTACCAGCTGTCTGGGTATTCGAATCTAGCTGGGTATTCGCTTTACTTTTTGCGAATACCCAACTACCAGCTGTCTGGGTATTCGAATCTAGCTGGATATTGGCTTTACTCTTTGCGAATACCCAACTCCCAGTTAGCTGGTTATTCGAAGCTTACTGTGTAATGGCCTTAACTTATGCAAAAACGCAACTAATGGCGTGCTGGGTATTCAAATCAAGCTTGTATTGAATACCCAATAACCAATCCCATCTTCTAGCTAACTTCACTGACCTGCATGATAACGCGGTATTTGCGTGACTGTTACGTGAAATATTTTGTCTGTCCGTCCGTACGTCCGTCCGTCCGTATAATTCAGTGCCTGCAACAAACAGAAAATACAAACATTGATTGTATGTCGTCGCTAAGTATTAGGTGATAATTTTAAAATTATATAATTTTAACCTGTATAAAATGAGAAGGGTGATTTTGTAGAATGAAATTTCAGCTGTGGTCAGGCGCAATGAACAAATTGAACAACTTTATATATATCTATGTGTTTTCTATAGGAAGAAATGACAATGTGGACTTCAATATTCTGCCTTTGTGACTAGTGCAGATCATGATTTGTTTGCCATTTCGCCACAATGCCCTTTGTTAGCATTACAAAAAATGGTGTGCGCGGAGAGTTGCTGTTTCTGAAGAACATTCGCTTTGATGCTTCAACTTCAGTCAGAATGAGCAGTGTCCAGTGTCAAATGCAATACTAAGAGAGTACTTCAGCACCAAGAAAGTCGCACTGTATAGTACGGGTGATGGGGATTGTTTATTCAATGCCGTGTCTACTCTTGTCGCTGACAACGGGGATAATTCAACGCCTGTCAAACAATTACGTCAGCCACCCAATGTGACCTTTCTACATAGATTAAAAAAATATTTTGCTAAAGCAGGCATGATTCAGGTAATATTTCAAAATAAGTGGTTTATAAAATATTTTCATCAGTATACTATACAATGTATACATTAGATATCCGTTTCTAAGTATGGAAAAAACAATGATCGAACAGGTTTCCTGAATCACACCTGTTTTATTTGCTAGTATTTGTTACATACAATTATTTCTATAATGTTGACATTTGGTGAAGTAACAGCTTTTCTTCTGTTCTTAAAAAAGACACAAAAATACAAGATTTTTTATTCAATTTATGCCATCTGTGATTATGGTAACTTTATATTTCCTCGCAAATCATTTTAAATTTCGGTCGGAAAGGGAGGTTTTTGGACCTCACCGGGTGTTCATCACACCGACTCAATAAATCTATGTCCTATTCAACTGATCAAATTTTCTTTTATTTAGGGGACTAGGGCGGGCCATGATCAGAGCGCCTCCCAGTGGTGTGGCCTTGATGCAGATGGATAATACTATACCAGTATTGAAAATATTTATAACAATAAAGTGTTTAAAATTGGCTGACTGGCTGACTGACTTTCGTCATTTTTCCTTATACAACATAATTCTATTTCAATCTGTTACAATTCGAACATTGTGACACACACGTTAATATGTGTTTATTTATCCATTTTATTCACCAGTAACAGAATAATAATCTCTTTTCGTATGTGAAATTCTCTTTTTGCGAAAAGAGCTCTTTTCGGGTTTTAGACCAAGCCTTATGAAAGCGCCATCTGGTATCATAATATGAAATACCGTATTCGTGTTAATGCCATTCTTGTTAGTGCATACTTGGTTCGTCTTAATTCTTGACCACAAATGCTTTATACCATAGTTTCACTTAATATTATCACGAAAGCCCTTATTTATCACCAGAATATGCATAAACAAGAAGAATGTAGCATTTTAATAAAAGACCAAAAAACACATGGGAAGATAATTACATGCAAGGTATCGGTAAATAAGACAAATGAGGATGCAACATTCATGAATATAATTTTGAGGGTAAAGACGTAAGATGAATGAAATCATAATGTCAACATAAAAGTAATCAACACATGCATACACTACTAAATAACAAGCATATAACATGCATGTAGAAGAAAGAAACATGAAATTAGCATCATACAATATGCACTCGTAAGAATGACACATGAGATGTCACATGCATGTAAGATGTAAGAAAGAAGACAAATGAGGATGTAATGTTCATAAATAAGAATGTCATCTAGACCCATAGACTTATTGCGGTAATTCCCTTCCATATAAATAAGCACTACAGTTAGTTAAAGGAAGTTTTCAATAAATCTTTCCAAAGTATGTATTTGCGTTTGATGAAACCAATACGTCAACGGAGTAAGGAAATGTCACGAGTTTAGGGAAAACCCAAACGAAGTACTCTCACGATATTTTGTATATTTTTGTCTGCCAGTTCACGGTATAATGTAAGGGGAAACAACCGCTGCGATTAATTTGATTATTCCTCCTCTTAGTGTCTTTCTTTTATTCTCTTAAAAGAAAAATCGCACTTTTTCTGACATCAATTGCTTAACGTATGAGGAAAGCTAAGAGTAATCTTTGTATATTTCATATAATTATCTTGTGATTATCTATGTGACTATATATGCCTACGTTCTAGTAGTCAACATGCAAATGTTAAATACTGATATAATACCAGAGCTAATCTATCTTGTACGCCTTCCGTATAGCCATATGTCCAAGCATCTTGCCAGTTCTCGGCTGTAAAGTGGCTCTTGTCGAAGGGTCTTCTTTTTTAACTAAGTATAGCTGTTATCTTCTAATACAGTTAGTCATTCAGTTGTCCTTCGTGCACTTTTTATAGATTCATCATGTCACTGTACTGGTAATACAATGTAATGTTACAACTTCTAGAGATGTAGTACTCGTTAAGTGTAATTGTAAACAGCTGTTATCGATAATATGGTTCCATTTATTTGACACATAACAAAACAATGGTTAACTAACTCTATTTCATGTACTATATTCTGGAGTAATCATAGTAATCAGAAAGCAATAATGATTACTTGCTAATTAATTACACATGCACATTTAAAATGATTTTATTGTTATTGTAATCACAATACACCAAAGTAGTTGTATTTTAATCAATTACATTCTAGTGTTATCAGTCACAACTATGACCCATTCACAAACCAAAGATTACTTGCGAAACATGTACACCTAAACTTACACCATAGTTTCATTACTTTAAATTAAACTGATAAAAATGTTTGATAACAAACTTCAGCACATAATCACACATAATATTTCTTTCTTTCTTTCTTTTTGTAATATATCAACTAATCAACTCATCGTGAATTTCATCGACTTACTCGGGTAAACACCGTGTACCAGGTGCTTTTATATTTAAAAACATGTTACATCATGCAACAAAACGCGTGATGATCCAAGCCTATTGACAACGTCGACGAGAAAAATATATGATAAACACGATATGAGTGGTGATTTTGGAAATAAACACTTTTATAGTTACCAATTTCTGCTCCCTTTTTTGTAAGCTATTAACGTACTTCACGACATAAAGAAGTTTCATATCCGATCTCAGTCTCCCACATTATTAAACGGTATGTGTACAGAAATATTTCGTCACAAGATTTTTGTGTAAATGCACAAATATATATAGTTGTCTTCCCTGCTTTTATTGATTTAGATGAAACAGCACGAAGCGATTCCTCTGAATGAAAGAAAATATCTCGAACAAATGCCGCGTGCAGCAAGACACAGTCAATTAAGTTATATATTTACAATATATATAAGTTTGCACCTCATTTGAGACAATGATATTCAGTTAATGATTAGACGAGTACGTTTGAAACAAACTCTAATGTGCGAGCGGTTATTACTTAGAATGTTATTATATTATTGTTAATGCAAAAATGACTTCAAAAGATCATCCAATTTATCAAAGAAACTGAGTAATGATCGGTTCAAGTTAGAAATTCGCAGATGATCCAATCTAATTATTATAAATAAACACTCTAGCACAGTCATTTGAAGGTTGGATAACGCATCAATGATCAGACCATGCAGTTTACTATCACAATGTTAGTGCAAGAAATAAATGATAACTCTAGACACATAAGATAATTCTAAAACACATCCAGCATAATGTATACAGAGCTGTTTCAAGTTGCTTCTAGCTGCCAATACCAATGATCTCAATTGTCAGTATTTATGTGACAAATTCAACGGACTTTTATTAGTTACTTTTGGTGCTTCCCTTGGCTGACCGCCTAAGACAGTTTAGAGTGTTCACTCTTTTCGAAATGACTTTATCCATCGCTGTCTTAAAATGTGTATCAGTCAGCCCGATAGATTCATGGTCCTCAGCTGGTCTGTCCACTAAGTAAACATGTTTATTTACATTATGCCGAAGTGAAAAAGTACAAACACGTGACCTTGGAGATCAAAATAGCAGACGTCATACAAAAATAATCGGATTCTTTTAGTATTGCGTTACAAAATAAATAAACATGTTATAAAATATCCATGCAAACATTTAATTGCAAAGGCAGGTATTTGTTAAATGTTTGGATGTTCTACATTTTTGTACGTATAACTTAAGAGCACTTTTTTGGTCTATGTTTGGCCGAGATCACTTTCCAATAGAGGGTTGAATTGAGAAAGTAAGTTATGTACACTTGTATTAGTATTTGTTCTGCTTTTGCTTGACACTCGCTATCTTAAACCCTCTTGTACGTAATAAGATACTCAGGATAGACTTGGCAGCTGTCGAATACGACAAATTCCCGAAAATTCCAGTAACCGTTAGCAACGACAGAATCACAGCAATTGCTCTCCGCGCAACAACACTGATCTTTACAATCATCCAAGCATGGCATTCCGTCAAACTTTCTGGCGCAGTTCGCAAGGAATATTCTTCCTAGACACGCCCGTATTAGAAACATCTGCTTCTCGCTCTTTATGTCTCTGTAGCTTTTCGGGTCTTACATGCAAAAGAACGAGAAATATACTAAATAAGATGGTCGGAACAAAGTTAAAGTGCAAATTCATACAGCATGGTAAGACGAATGATAAGAAAAGGAAAGCCTCATTTTGAAAAAGTCAATTCTTATTCAGCAAGTGGTTTGTTTTTAATTTGTACTAAATTATATAAATGTCTGACCACTTGTTTCAAATATATAGTCATGCAAGTTTCTTAATATACTATATACGGAAAAGAACCAAATCCGTTTTAAAGGGATGATGTCCATTCAAAAATTTTGGTCGAGGATCATGCAGTGATCATCTCGTCCAGGTTTCATCCAAATACATTGTACTCCAAACAATGTTTTAAATACTGCCTATTTTACGTTTTGTATATATTATAAACTAACTGCTTATTTGTTTTAAAATCAGAAGTTTACCTCAGTTTCCATTAAATAAAGCATGGTCGATTATACTCTGAGCAAAGATTTGAGACAAGAAAACTGTGTTCTTTACATTCAATAGGTTTAAAATGATAATAAGATATAAAAAAGGGGTAAAAGAGCCATGCTCTTAATACGTACCTGTATATTGGTCTGCTTTCGTTGAACTTTCGGATGCATAAACACCCTCGCCAAACATTGACATTTCGCTTCCAAGTTGCAGGCCATGCTCAGCAATGGATGCAGTTTTATCTTTCAAAGTTCCATGAAATAAATAAGTTTCATTCACTTCAGGGAAAATATCCACTGCTAAAACTGATTCTTCGTCAATTGAATTCATAGTCAAGAAACATTCACCGCCGGATCCTGGAATATTCTCAATAAGTTCAAATGGAGACCCTGATCTTGCTTTCCTGCGCAACATTTGTCTTCTCCTCGCATAGTTGCTAAAGAGTTGAATGTTCTGGATCCTTTCAACTTTTATCACTTTAATATTGCTGTAATTTGTGAGTCCTACACCGTCGCGCCCGAGCCCAACAAACTGACTTAACCATGTATTTGTTACTATTTCCTCAACGTCGTGAAATGTTTTCCTATCTACAACAACCCGGTATATACCATTATCATTGGTGGACCAGTATCTCGGAGTGTATTTATGACGCACTGTTGCAGTCCTTGACAACACTAAATCGGGATGTGATAATGGAATATATTGAGACGTTAAGCTGCTCTCAACAGAAGCTTGTTTTTGCGAAATAACTGTTACAGTATCATTGCTTCCGTTGCTTGCCGCTCGAACCTTTGCTTCTCTCTCAAATGCCTGTAAATAAACAAACGTCTAATGTAAGGAGTTAATTGTTAAGTTGTAAGCAGTTAGAGGGATTAATTCTATAAAGGAAGTAGTCGTTAATAATTAAAGTAATCATTTTTCTCATGTAACTATTGGTAAAATATTAATTTTCCATTTGATATTTACTCACAGAATAATTTTGATGATCAGTGCGGAAGATTATAATGTTGACACATTTCAGGGAAGTGTTGTTGTTGTTGTTACTGAAGTCTTCTACACATTGCAGCGTTGTACATGCGACATGCTCAGCAGGATACTTTAACAAGCCCGTCCCAAGAGCTGGGAAGGCTATTGAATCAAATCCAGCTTTGCTTGCAGCGTCTAAACATTTGCTCACTACAGCACTTAGGTCCTAAAATAAAACCAGAATGTTAAGACCAATCAGATGTATAACAAATGCTTTATACTGACTGTAAACATAGTTACCGGAAAAAAAAACAATTAAGATTAAAAAAATACTAAAATACAATTTTCTCTCGGTAAAAAAGATAGATATAATGTTACCTTACTAACAATGAAAACGAATTTCCGAGTTTAGGTCACTCACCTCCAATGTAAATGGAGGTGCTAGCAAAGAAAGAAACATATAAGTAAATAAAACATTACAATGTATTCTAACCTGAAGTGAATTTCCTCTTCCCCATTGACGGAGAGCAACAAAGCATATTTTCTTACATTGAAGGTTCCCGGCATTAACAATGGCTATGTCTTTAGACTGTATGCCGTCTGGATAATTCTCGTTACAGTCATTCTGTATCTGGTTTCCAGCTGCTTCTAATAATTCACGTGCTACTCTTCCCTTAGATAGATCTAGGTCAGGACTTGTTGCACAAACTATTACATCAGACTGAAAAAAGAGATGCCAGTGCAGTGCAGTTTTGCTGTATGTAATTTGTTCAGAAACCACGGCATCAGAAACATCATCAAAGGTGGCATCGATCATATGTGTGTTAAGTAACAAGAAAAAGCAATGGTAAAAGAAAACAATATCACATAATCATTAACTTAATTAAAGGATAGACGTATAAACCAACACATATCTTTCAAAGATGCTGCCATGAAATATTAATTAAGTTATTTCTATAAATTTAAGTTTAGCATTTCTGTTACACAAGTGACGGGAAATCTGAGTGCCATATTGTGTCTGGATTCTGGCGACGGCAAGATGCCGTATACTATGCTTAATAATTTATAGTGTGCAAACAATCAGCAAAAGGTAACAAAGCGTGACCTACGCGGTATCCTCGGCGTTTGTATTTTGTTGCAATAAAATATCAACACGTTTCACTGACTATTGTTATAGTTCTTAGTTTGCTTTTAAACTGCTATGGTTTGTGTCAGGTGTGTGACTACTATTTCTGTTGCTGCGTCCCCTTTACTATGGTATTATTTACATGTTCAATTCATTTCATTTACAATATGTAATTTTGATTCGATAGGTTATAAATGAAACATTCTTTTAGGAACTAAATTCATTGTTTATTTGTTACAACATATTTAAAATATGGATTACTATATACCGTTTGTAACTTCAAATCTCCCTTCTCAACACAGACATCAATTCCAGAACGTCCAAGAGAAACTTTTTTGCGCATGCTGGTCCACGTAACTGCAAAAAACAGAGTCTTGATCTTATTGATATCTGCCCTAAATGTTATATATTACTCAATGAACATGTAAATGTTAAACTTAACTGTTTTTGAAAGAAAACACATTTTGTGTACATGTACAGTTTGAAGCAGTGTACTCTGACTTTATATTTGAAATTTGATACGTTCTATAGTCTTTCACTAAAATCAATAATAACCTCAAACAAGGCATACTCTGTTATTATAATTGTTTAACTTTTTCTCAAATACTGAAAACATATACACGGTTTAGTGTAAAGTTGTATGCTTGATAAAAAGGTTCTTTTGTGCTTTTCATAGAATTCTGGAATTATTGTGTGACAGTACTTGTAATACAATAAAATAATGTAACGTTTCTGAGTATTCTTTGTACACTTGGAGCCCTGCCATCTTGACATATAAAACGAAATTCTGATAAAAATAACTTACTTAGCACGCGACCTTTTCCTCTTGACCAATCAGACGCCGCGAACGTAGTCTCTTTTATCTATTTATTTGAATATCCACAAAGGCTCTGTACTAGAATTAACTAACCTTGAAATTCATGGCTGACTTTGGCAAACATGTTAGGTCAGCTTTTTATTTGTCTCATATGCAATACCATGTAATAAAACACATAGATGACCTAAGCATAACACATTTAGCACATAAAATCTTGTCCTATACACACATGTCGTACATAAGTGCCTAACCGAGTGATCAAGAAAATAAACGTGTTAATACAAACAACTTCCTGCGTACTTTGTTCGTTAGATATCCACGTACTTCGTCACATAAGGAAGTTATTCACCCTATTTAAACTATGTCTCAAATAAGTTTAAACTTCATATATCCAAAATCTATACACGCAAATAAATTAGTACAAGTACACATTGTTAAACTGACAAGTTTCGTAATACATGTATGTGTTAATGTGTAAGGATATAAATATCTGCCGATAACGTCCTAAATTTTAACATAAAATTTGTCAACACAAAAATTATCGTTGATGCATTAATTATGACGATAAAAATAGTCTCTTAAAAATAAATTCATGCAATATTGATTAACAAAACAAACACTTTAATATCTAAATTTCCGTTAATCTTATATCGCAAATTTATTTTCAATACTTTGATGACAAAGGTGGAAACAAAACTGCAAATGAGGATTATTTATGAGGAACAACGATTTCACACTAGTGAAATTTCAAGTGAAGACTTTGCTTTGATTTATAACAGTAGAAATACAAATAGCTATAGAAAACTAGTTTCGTCTTCAAAGGCATAAGAGTGCAATAATCGCGTGTCATTAAAAAAAGAACAAATATTAAACCATTCAAATAACATAAAATACTTTATAGGACAAACATGATTGTAACTTCTTAGCGTGGAGTCTTCTAGGCCAATGTTTCTGAGTGGCGTGAAGCAAAAAGGGTCTTTATAGCAATTTGTTGACATTACGAGTCTGTTTAATCATATTCTGAGAAAAGCTATGTTTGTAAATAACTTTGGCGAACATAATTATGCTTGAAGAAAAATAGCATAAATTTCCTGGAAAATTTAAAAAGATATCTTGCCAGGTATCTATATATATGTATGTGCTAACAGGATAAGCACCTTTATCTGAACCAAAACGTTTCAATTCTTCGTTCTTCCTGATGTAATCTAACCAATATTCTAACTTCGCTTTTTGGTGCATTCGCATCACGCATTTAAGTGTAACTATAAGATGTTTCTGTTGATATGCCTTTCTGTATCATTCCGTCAAGTAGGAGACAGAAAAATTCAAATTATAATTGAAATGACTGCACTTCTTACTTACATGGTTTTATAAGAATAAAATAAGGAGTTGTCTACCATGGTGTGTTGTTATACATGAAACAGGAAGTAACGATGTTTCTCGTATATCACGTTTAGCAAATAAAACCGTCAGGTCATACTGGAAAATAGTTTTTAAATCTATATCTAGTTAGTTTAAAAGAATTATGCTGTTTTGTCTGCTATTGTAACTAGGACCTCATAAGGTCATTTCATTGTCTAGGAAACTGACTTAATAAATAAACAAAGACTTTGCCTTTATTTCAATTCAAAATCATGCACAAAAACACAATGAAAATATTAGGTGAAACGCTTTGCATACTTGCAAACGAAAACTCTTTCAATGATAGGTTCCTATCTAATCATTACCCGCTATTTTAGTGAACATTTGAACTTTCAATTTACGAGGTAAACCTAGCTTATGTGAATCTACAAATCACGCTTATGTGTCAAAAGCGCAAAAATATGAAGGTTATTCACAAATACTCGTAGCATGTCCGACACAATTTTGACACGAATCTTTCAAACCCTTACTTCTGATGAGGGTTTCAGTGGGCTAGGGTCGGAACAAACTAATCACGTTGAATACGAAACAACATGTGTAAGGCCATGCGCAGCATGCAAGTACACTTCAGACTGTTACGTTTTCCATTCTCAGCCTTTACTCGAGTCTCTTGATATTATGTTTCTGCCCAGTCCTGAATCTGAAGCGGCTTTACAAAATGGTTAAGTTTCAATCGCTTTCATTAATGAGATTTCGAATGACAAAATTGGTAGAATGCATGGACTTATTATTTCATGTTGACACACAACTGAAAATTGCATTTCTAACATAAAAGCTTCACTTGAAACAATTACACTCTGACATGTACCACCACTATTAAGAATGAATATCAGATTATTTTATATTACGCTACAATCGGAATGAGACCGATGTGATCAACGTGCATTTTCAAAAATAATTAAAGCGACAATTAACTTGACTGTGTAAACTTCAAATATTCGATTTAATTCTGTAAACACTATGTAACTCGCAGCTTCCAATTAGTTTTATTGTCGTCTGTCAGTATTTTTAATGTCAAAACTCTTTATTTGTTGGTATATGAATTTGATGACACGTGACTACTTTTTCTTAAGTGATAAGATACGCAGCATTAAAACTCCTGAAGTTAAAAACATTAACAACCACTAAATCAGAACACTGACTTCAATACTATAACAGTGCCCTACACATCTGTGTAAGGTTTTGCACTTACAGACGGAATACCCATAGGAGCTCGCTGTCTTGATGGTGCCTTTCCTGGCTTTGTGTCATACAAGAACTCAGATTGCAATATATGATCTAAATTGTTTCGTATCTTAACTTAATATTTACCACTGATTAATTTTGTAGTCTATCAGATACTTGAGGGATAAAATATAAAAGGTAAGATTTGGGAAATATAAGCTTTTGTTTTCTTAAATGAAAGCGAAAAAGACAAATCGCAAAACCGGGAAAAGCACCGACAACCGACTCCAATTGGAATATCCCGCAGAGTCGAGCAAACATCATGTTATTTTTCTCATTCAAGGCAAAATTGAGAAAATAAACCACTAATATATGAAATCAGAGTTTATATATCTGGACATGATGTCTTAGGTCTCTCACATGATCTTTCACAATGCAACTCCTGGACACTTTCAAACTCACTGTGGTATTTATTTTAAAGACATACCTTCAAAAATTCGTATACAAAGTCCATACTTGACCCAAATCAGCAAGGGACTTATTTTTCTTGATTGCTTCTAGGTCAAGTGTGCATTAGGTGACGGATGGCAAAAAAGTGAGGTCACTCGATCAAATCATAGATACACCTTGTGAACACGCTAGAAGACTTAGAATACACGCTCATTTATATGCAATTATGTTGAAACTTATGCATTATGTCTATTTTGATGAATTTTAGGTCAGTGCAAGCTGGTTCCATTTGGATCAAAAACAAAGTCACCATGTCATATCATCGAAAAACCTAGTGAACACTCCAGAAGCCACATTTTGTTTCAAGTCATCTTGAAAAGTGTTCAGAATATTTGTCTTGATGTGAGACTGGGTCACATTGAGTAATAAACTAGGTCACCTTTAGACCTACATTTTTGTTTTTAAAGCTAGAGTAATAATATTTGGACTGTGTGTACAGTTAAGCAAGAAGGTTTCGAAATTGCTGACTTTAAGAATGACATGACGTTTTCACCTTTTTTTGGAGAAGAGATGCGCAGGTGAATGATATAGGCAATCATGGTCTTTTTGTTTCATATTAGATTTTCATTGAATTTTCGCTTGTGTAAACATGAACGTTGTTGTTACAGTCCCCGCTCAGTAATTTATTTAATTTTGCTTTTGTATAACATAATTAAATCAATTTAATTCTTTCTGAAAGGAGTAACTGCTGCTTAAACCACTTATAGAATAATGCGTTATAAAGGTTGTTCTGTATGCTTAAACATTCCGTAAAAAACATGTTTTGCAACTCGGCCTGATTATAATCATTATGCAAAATTCAAAGAAAAATCTTAATTCATCAGGTTATTAAAAGCCCTGTGTCTTTTCTAACACACCTCATTTTGTGTACGTTGCAATGTTTTCCTCATAAAAAATTGTAGAAATCCACTTCACATTATCGACAATACCAAATTTAGATTTTCAGACATCATATTGTATTGGCTGGATGTGACAATACGTTACCACCTTCCATATTAGCCATGGCAACCTCTTCCAATTAAGTTGCCAAAGTAATTTATTGTATTTGAAGATTTCAAAATTGAACAAGACATATCCTTATAGATGATCAAAAGCAGCTGAACTGGGACTCAAACATTTGAGCCTCTTGTTACAACTGACCGTGTTGACAGTTTCGCAATTAAATTATATACTGTGATACTGATAACCGCTGTACTTAAAAAACGTGAAATAATTTTAGGCATGTCCGGCAACACTTTTACATGACTGCAGTTAAAGTTTATATAATGATATGAAGTAATCTAGTGAATTTTATAACAACATTTTTAGTCAATTAGGGGATGAGAAAACACATTGTGAAACGTAAAAATGTATTCTTAACATTTGGAAAGAAAACCGCAGAATTCCTCATTTCGAAGGTTTCATACACCGTGTGGCTGCTTTGTTGATACGCATTATCCTCATTCTGAATTTGAAGTGGTTACACTTTTAAAAGTAAAACTTCACTGCTCTCAATGGTCAATCATATATTTGACATTTTAAGTGTGTGTCAAACAGATAAATTGGTAAAATGTATGGACTCATTGTTTCGTGTGGATATGAAACTGTAAAATTTGTAAACCAACAGGCTCAAATGCAATCCGACATGATCCGCAACTAGAAGAATAAATGGTAGATTATTTTTGTCTGCAATCGGAAATAGGCTAAAACGATCAAACAACATTTCAAAGACATGCCGTGACTGTTTAATTGACTTTTCAATCGTCAGATACAAATATCACCTTTCAGATTAAAAAATTGTTTGATACTGTAAACACTACTCTTTCGACAGTTTTTATTATTTGTTGGTTTTACGCTTTGGATACGAACTTTAGAAGAAATATGTATTTTCGCAGAAAACTTAACAACGCACTTTGCTTTGGATAAAAAAGCATGATGAGTGCAATAACTGTGTAAGGATATGCAGACCTTTGCAATCCACGCTATAATACACTGAGTGTGTAATAAGTGTTATAACAAACCGAAATGCTAATTTGTCTCCTGATTTTTAGGGCGAGGTTTTATGATCATTTTTGTAGATATATGTGTGTTCTGGCATACTTATATTTTAATAAGGATGACAAGAATAATGCCAACGAAAATAAGATGTCAAATTGTAAAACAACAAAGTTTGTAGAAACACAATAAAACAGTATATGACCTTGTAATTTTGTTAGCGTTCTAGACCGTGTCTACCGTACCCATAATGTGTCATATAATCCTAGACAACCAGCATCAAACATTTTGTGTCTATGGATCGTTGAATTATACACATAATTACAATTATTCAATAATGGACAACCGTGCAGCTGGGTTTCGTCTCTACTTTCACGAAAAATATTGGAGCACAGTAAGTTTACGGTATTTCAATCAAGATGTCTAACATGGTGCTGTTTAATTCGTTATTTGATCTAACAATTAATATTGACACAACCAGACGGCTTTTTTCATAAAAAGCTCTGACGATAATGTTTCAGCTACCGAGTAAATGTATTATTTTACACGCCATAACAACAGGTCCATTTCAAATGTATGTGATAATATAAGTTTTTATTCGGATTAAGCGTTGCAACCGAGGGTGTCTGCAATTATTTTAAAAATATACGGTAATATAATGATTCGACACGTAATTTTTATTTTAGTTACATTACTTTTTCCATCATATGTGAAGGGAAGCACATTCTCAGATCAAAGACGCCTACATAAATACCTTCTGATAAATATGGATGATAAAATCAGACCAGTTTTTAATCAGTCGAAGCCTATAGTTGTGGACATTAAAGTAAATTTAATGGCCATTTTAGGATTGAATGAAAAAGAACAACTACTAAAATCTACAATTGCCTTAGCATGCAAATGGAAATATGAAACGTTAACATGGAACGAATCGGAATATGGCGGAATTACAAAAGTTAATATTTCACCAAGGGACTCGTGGAAACCTGATCTCACTTTAGGAAATTCTGTGGAAAATATGTTGATATTGGTGAAAAGCGAAGGTGGACAGGTTGAAGTGAAAAGCAACGGAGACGCTACCTGGTATACAGGAGGAACCGTTCGTACATCCTGTAATATAGATATAAGCAAGTATCCGTTTGACATCCAGACCTGTAAGCTTCAAATTGGGAAGTTTTGTTCAGACAGTGAAATGTCTATAATTGCCGCGTATGACGAGGTTATAACGCTGTTATACGAAGAAAATGGTGAATGGAACTTAAAAAACACAAAGGTACAGAGCACATCGATTTATAATGGCATGACATTTCTTGAAATATACTTGACGATGGCACGTAACTCATTATTCTACAACCTTAACGTTATTATACCCGTTGCTCTTTTGTCATTCATGACAGTGTTAAGTTTCAAGGTACCACCTGCTTGTGGTGAGCGTCTAAGTTACAACATTGCGTTGCTTCTGTCTTTCTTTGTTTTGTTTAATGGAATCAACGAGTCCATGCCTAAGGTATCAAACCATGTACCTTACCTTCACGTATACGTCATTTATCAGCTGATAATGGCTGTAGTTATCACGGCCATTTCGATAATGCTGGTGAATATGTCAAGGACCAAGAAAACGACTGATTTACCGCTCATTGCTAAACTGTTTTCGCATTGCCACTTCATGTCCAAGACACATACAACTCCAGTTATGGACTGCATGGAGGAAACTGTCAAAAGAAACAGATCAAAAGAACAGCATGGGAACAATGTGGATTCAGAATTGCAACGGGAAGTGGAGCCGAGGAAAACGATGGATATACAAATGGCTGTAGATCGACTCGGGGATGTTCTATTGTACATTTTCACAGTACTGTTTATATTGTCAACTTCCGTACTTGTATTGTGTGTTCTGATTTAAATGGTGTTTTCTTATATGTGATAACATTACACGCTGTTATGTAACGCATTTATGTGATTCAGAATATAGAATTAACAATAATTTGCCTCTATGTATGGATTCCGTCCGAAGACAACACGCTTCAGTCCATACTAATATACTCTTACATTTGCAAAGCTAGCAAAATGCATTTTCCTACGCTTTTGACCGGAAGTTTGAAACTCTTCTACCGCCAGTGAAAGTACGAGTAGAATGTATCACTTTTTTAAAATGAGAAATTGTATAATTCATATCTATCAACATAATAATAATAATAATCAACATTGTTACCTCCAAATTAATGTTAATAATAAGTGTAGAGTATTTATACTTTTTCGGCTTGTGAATAACGGTCAACAATTCGAGTAGCATTTTCATAAGAAAATAAGGATAAAGTTCATTTTCCTGATACACATATCGCGATAGATATCATTTGATTACTTTTGGAGACAAATGGCTTGGTTCGCCTACTATAGAACAGGCCCAATATTTAAGAAAATATTAAAATTATTTTTCGTATAATGTACATGTAAACCAAGCGTCAAAGCACACACAGATACAATTTTAGCTTGACTCATTATATATCAAAGACGCTGACAGTTGAATTAGACACCCACCGTCGCGGAATTCGTGTGATTTTTTTAAGTTTTCGTAACTTTGAATGGAAATTTAAGGATGAGCACAGTCCTCGACAATCTATATTTTTACACAGAATATTCTTCAGTCTGATTCTGCCATGCCTTAAAAAATCTGAATTTTTTAAAAATGCGAGTTTTGTTCACATAATGCACGGAGAAAAAATAAGTGTACACCGTTTCTATGATAGAATGTAAACATATGATACGAAACACAGATGAATTGTATATGCACATCTACCTTCAAACGTGTCTTTTTGATGTTTTGTTGACAAAATGGAGCACTGAACATACTAAGTAAGTATAAAGGTCTTGATAAAGTATCTTTATTTCTTTAAAAAACTTTTATTTTGTCGTATAAAGGCCGATAATAAATCAGTATCCACCAGGTGACTACACGTATCAATGTCACATAAGTTTTATACTTTGGGATGGTTTTGGATTATTTTTTTATCTGTTCGGCTCAATCGGGAAAGAAATTTAACAATATGAGTTCTTGTTCCTTTGTTCAGGCTTGTGCATTACTGTTTTGGTCAGTCTGCACATAAAACCCATAATAATTGTGGAAACTTCAAACCGAAAGTAGAAGTAGGACAGTAACCTGGTAAATGTAATTGTTCCGAGTTTGTCTGTTTACAAACAATTCATACTAAGATGCATGCTATCTGAGTGTGTGTTCAGTTAAGTGCAGTAAGAATTGATGTTATTACTTAAAGAGGCCCCCTAGCCCTAGTACAGAATGTGTTTTAAAAGAAATTTGTATCAAATTGACCGGGAGTGGGTGGGGAAGGGTGACGCGATCGTAACCACTTTGTACAGTCGTGCAGATGGCCAAGCTTATTAGTGGCATTATTTAATGAATCTGGAAAATAAACAGGCTGAATCCTGGTGCAGGCATGTATTATTCTCTCATATAAGCCCTGATACTTGAATTATTTCCTGACAAAAGTTATGTTAGGAAATATTTCTCATGTAATATATCATATATCTGCATGATGTGTGTGTTGGCATGATAATTTAAGTTTTTGGATGTGCGTAGTAACTGTATCCATGATAGCTTGTTTTGACTGCATGCACAAACAATATGACTAGTGCATGATACTGTTGACGAAATATTTTTAAGATAAGTGTGGTAAACAGCTTCTGTCTATGCATAGACAGTGTATATTTACTGTAAATTAAAATCAAGGACTATGTGACATGAGTAATAGTTCCAAATATGAAATGTAAATATGTATATACTTCATTTCTTCTGTGTTTTCAAAGTTTAAATTGTTTTATTGGAATAAGAGGCTACAATCAGCATATTATTACACTCCTTTATTCAGTGCAGACTCCATGCAGCCAGGATGGTATTCTCCAGTATTGTTTGGATAAGCCTAGCAGAGCTTGAACCATACCATACTCAAGATAGACTCAAGATATACTAAAGGTAGGCATTTAAAACTTTATTTTGTATCTGTATGATAATTTCAATACAGTTAATGATTGTTATGATGAATCTTAAATTATAAAATAAATCATCAAGTACTAAATGTTCACTGACCCACAACTTTATGTTACATGCATTCATCATATTGCACTGTTTGGTTTATCTTTATCAATACATTTACATGCTGGTCCTTACTGAAACTCTAACAATGTCCAAGTTTTCTTGATTGCATGATGTGACATAAGGTAGAGATATTTCTGCATAAGTTGTACATATATCAAGAAAATTGCAGTGACAGTGTATTTCAACTATATTTACCAAATGTAAAACAACACTCTTTTCTCTAAGTTATCTTCATCTAGTGTACCATGAAACTTAAAGATCTGAAGTATGTAGACTAACATAAATTGATTGCACTCACATTTTGTTTATTAGTATTATCAGTTTTCATTCGGTATATTTACAGGATATTTTGATAATTCATTTTTAAAATGTCAAAATGATAAATGGTCATAAACAGTTACATAACATACTTTTCCATAGTTGCAGATTTCCTGCTGTATTTTTTTTTGGATAAAAGGTACAGTGTTAAGAAACAAAAACGGATACACCATAACATACTTTTCATAGGGGCAAAATAGTTGCATTTGGTATGTAATATTAATAAAAAAAAGATTATAACACTGCCGTTTTTATATTTTTTATAATTGTGAAACGTTTCTTCATATTAAAAACAAAAAAAAAAAGCCACAAAAAGAAAAGATATCGTTCCTTGGAAGGTAGAGTGTGGATTGGAAAGGAGCATGAAGTTCATGCCTAGATGTAAGTGATAGCCACAGGATTGGTACCCAATTTTCTTCAAACTGGTCTTTGAAGGACAATAAATGCGATATCATTATTTACATTTACTAAATGATAGGGAGTAAAAGTAACACAAATCTACTCTGAATTTGACATTTTCTATGGAAATACTCAAAAGTCAGGCTTATATGTTTGTTAACTTCTGGAGTTTGAAATATTCTTTGAGGACATATACATGTCCCAATGCTTTAAATCGCAGTCAGATTAGTATGTCATACATAAAACTAGAAAGTGCCAATATGTCATTCATTTAAAGAAAACATTAATTTCAGGTGTGATGGGAAGAGTCCGGTTCTTACAAGATATTGCTTCTATCATACAGGAGTTTTAAATAGAGTAGTTATAATGATCATGGAGTTGCATATAATCTGTACCATTTTATAACTAGCCAAAGTTCTAAAGGAAAATTGAAATTACTACAATGACAACAATTCAGACAGTGTCAATACCAGAAATTATATTTGTATGCAATGGATATTGTGATAATCTTATTCTGCTTTAATTTTGTTTTGAAACATACTAGTATTTATAATGCCTTAAATATAATCCAAGAAGTAGATATTAAATTGAAACTAGAATTGATGATTAATAAGTGCTGGCTGTTTTAGCAATACTTAGCAATTAGTATTTATTGCAACATATTACCTGTTTTGTTCACTCAAGTATGGAAACGTTTGTATGCCTTTATAGTAAACAGGAACATACATTGATTATTTCTGCCTAATTATTTTGAAGCATATTTTATTGCTTCAAAAATAACTCCAAAATATTAATACATTTCTTACACTTTTTGTTTAATTCTTTTTTAAATTTGTTTATAGTTGTTCATGAACTAAGTAATAAAAACATAAGTAAACTAATATATAAGAAACTCGAAAGCTAATTGTGTATTAATCCTAGGATGGCCCATAAAGCCCTAAAGCTTATTTCCAATGGGGTCGTGATAAATACCTTATAGATAAAAAAAGAAAAATAAGACTGGTTTTTGGAAGTTCACATGAAAATGGAAAATTAAGATAAATGTACATTATAATATGTTTCTATGCTCTATAAACAATTATGTTTCATTTGATATAAAGTGCATTAGAATTAAAACAAATATTGTTTAGTCTATCATGAATAGATAAATCATGTGACTTAAGAAATATTAGCCACATCTAACAAATGGCATTTAACCGCTTTCTTGAACTGTCCAATTTTAGTCATCTGTTTTATTTGCACAGGCAGTGAATTCCAATCATTAATTGCAGAGTAATAAAAAGTTATATTTTCTTTCCCATTAGATTTTGGAACAACAAAATTATATAATTTAGAGCGGGTAAAATGAGAATGTAAATCTCTTGTAAACATAAAACTTTCTTTCATATAAGAAGGTCCTGTACTATTTACAATTTTAAATACATGGTTCAAACGAAGCTGCTTGTTTCTAGCTTCAATATTAAAAAGAGACATATCAGCAAGAGTTGAACAACTGACACTTTCCCTTGGACCCATATCATTTATAAATTTGACAATTTTATTTTGACATATCTGGAGTTTGTCTTTAAAACATTTACTTAAACTAACAAGCATAGTCTATATGAAATTTATAAGGGTAGAACACAAATGTTTTCTTGTATTATAATCTAACACCGAAGTATGTCTATACAAAAAATTAAGTCTAGAATTGGCCTTTGATACAATAGAGTTAACAACTGTTTCCCCAGACAAAATGTCATCAATACTTAAACCTAAATACTTTACAGATGATCAGATTGCTTCAAATTTGCTTCTAACCGTGATTATAAAGTTAAACAGTATATGTAAAGCAACATTTTGTTGCTGTTTGAAGGGATCATATTTTCGTTCATGTCACTTTAATGAAGTAGAAACCTTGTGGGTGAAATAAAAGCAAACGAAACAACTTACAACTTCTGACTTTCTATGTTGCACATGGATTTAACATGTTGATGAAACTTAGCAGAAGTGTTTCTTGCATGAGGTTATACCAAAGTTGTTAAAACCATTCCATTCCATGTTCCTCTGGTTGATATAACAACCAATAGGATAAGCCTTTAAAATCTTCCAAAAAACACAAGGGCCACATATTACTGCAAAATTACTGCTGAAAACTGGCGGACATTTTTTTCTCTGCAGTTTAAAAAACTGCATTTTACTGGTCACTGACACTTTTAACAGTGATGAAAACTTGTAAAGAAGACAGATTTTTATGAAGTTGCTCTTTGTGCTACCATGGCAACATTATCAGTTCAGACAAAATGTCTGTTGTATTTCAGCTCAAAGTATTTGACTCTGTTGGCGTCTGTTTCTATATATCTAGTATGTAGGGCTTCAATGATAAAGTGTTAACAGGCCCACAATTAGGAAAATAAGTTAAAAATAATATAAGGTTTCTATGGGAAAATCTTTAGCTGTGATGTGTTAACATGTATTCGTACATCTAATATATTTTTCAGTTCAAGTAAGGACAACTTTCAAAGGCGTTGCACAAAATATAACACTGAATTTAGATCATAGTATGTGTTTTCAGTTGAATTTATTTGGTAACCATGGAAACAGTTTCTAGCTGTTTATTGTATATCCAGACAAAAATGGTTAAAAAACTACACAAATATTGAATTTTTTCATTCTTAATTGATTTAAAATGCAAAAATTGAACAAGTTCAAAACACCAATTATGAACGTAAGACATATTAATGTGTATATGGTAATTATAATGTTACCATACCAACGGGCACATTATATGCAAATTATTAGATATTATCTCGTCTATCATTTAGCACCTTTAATTTTTTCAAGAAAGTGATTTAAGATGCTTTAAAAACATACAAATTTAGAAAAGGATTTTTAGCAAATTTTTAACTTTGTTACCATGGCAACCAAACTTTAATTCGTTGAACTTTTGCATTTTCCAAAAAATAATGTTTCCCATGAACTACAATCAATAATACGTTAAGATGATTGTACTATATGTATTTTTTCATCTTAGTCAAAATAATTATTTCGTTGCTATGGCAACAGATGACCTTCAAATAAAATGAAATTGTTATATTTCACAAATTGAGTTATTTACTGTGTCTTTCATTAAAACTTACTCTCACCAGAAATTAGTGTTGGGCCAATTTCATCTTTAAGTGAACCAAGCTTTGATAAGTGGCCGGTTATCTCAGTCGGGAAGGCATAAGCACAACTTTGCAAGGGAAGGTACATGGATTCAAATCCCGGTCAATGTCCTGATTTTTCCTAACCTTGTGACATTTTGCGCCTTCAGACTGAATAAAATTAATATTTACTATAAAAATCTAGCTAACAATCGCTTTTATGTACAAAAATTGCGCCGACTATCTTTTTTAAAGGCAGTTGTTGTTTTCTACTGAATTTTATGAAAATTTACCAAGAGTCAAATATTGTAAATGCACGTATAGGGTAAGGTTAAATTCTATGTCAGTCGTATTGTAATTAAAAACTCTTTTAAAGTAGTTTGTTAAATGTTTTCATTGTTTTGTTTTAGTTTAAAGTTACAATGGGGAAGTATGGTCGATCCTTTCGAAGCGCTATATGACTTAAGTAAGACATTCGTTTGACGCCGAACGTTGGTCGTAGAATCTACATAAGTACTTGATAGTTGCAATAAATTCAGCGTTTAAATACTTACCTGAATAGTGGACTGTTTTCGATAATTTTCGGCTGCGTAAATACCTTTGCCAAACATTGATGATTCGCTCACTGGTAGCAGGTCCTGCTAAGCAATTGACTCGACGTTTTCCTTCAGTGTGCCGTGAAATAAATAGGTTTCATTTACTTCAGGATAAATGTCTGCCGCTAAAACTGATCCATCATCAACAGATTCATAGTCATGTCACATATGCCGCCGTATCCTTGCAGAATTTCAAGAACTTCGAAAGGAAGAGTATATTGTGTGTAGGTCAACTTTGTAATATGCTTGTCCGCAATTACATTGCGAACCATCTATAGATCACACTTTAAATTCAATTATCTTAAAAATGGGTCAGAATGTTAGCCTTGATGAATTCTAAGCCTGGTTCCACTTTGGTTTATGCCACATAAAACAAGGTCCTGAGGTAAATTAATAGAAAAAAAACTTTGTGAACAACAAATTGGGTCACATAGGGTCAAAAACTAAGTCAACAGGTAAAAAGCATATGAGCTCTCTAGAATGCACTTTTTGCATCCAGTTATAATTAGCGTTATTCAGATCAGTTCATTTAAAATTACCGAGATCAGTTTATTTTAAAGATTCATTCACCTACAGCAATACAGCCAATATATGGCGAACCATACCACCATGTATCAGAAATATTCCTTCTTTTAAACACAACTACAAAAACATGCTATCAGACAAACAGACTCGAGCATAATCTGTTTGTATTCATCGACTGTTTTATCGTGCATTCGTTTTATTTGCATTTATGTCAGTTACTTGAATGTTTCTTACTGTTACATTTGTGATACTTTAGTGTACTTACTTATGGATGTATTTAATTAATCATGATAAGTATTTAACATCTATAATCAAAGAGTGTTTCTCGGGCGCAAATGAATATGTTTGTATCTGAAATGTGTGTTTTTAATTATGTGTTTATTACTACTTGATAGTTTTGTATTTGCTTTATTTTCTATTTTGTTTTATTGAACGCTACATTGTAAATAGCAATATGATTTTTGTTACATAACGTAATGTGTAATACTTTCGTAAAGTAAAAAAATATTATTATTATTACTTTTTATTATTATCATTATTATCATTAATGTTGCATGTAGATTTGCAGATCAGACATTATTGTATCGACGTGGTGTGACACCGCGTTACTACCTTTCAAATAGCCGTGGCAATCTCTTCCAACTTATTTGTCATAACTTACTGAACAGCATACCTACACTTTGTCAATTTCAAGGCGCTTTCAGTAAAAACTAAGCTCTTAAACTAGTACAGTGTTCGGTCCGCTTTATATGCCCTTTGTTTTGTTGTGACGGCTATTTTAGTCTGTAATCTTCACCAATGAATGCTATAACAGTTGGTAACAAGATATGAACAGAATGTAACAGTTATAAATCGTATTTTGGAACGAATTGTCTCTGTTTCTAGGGATTTTCACTGTACTCAACAAAATGATTTCACCTACAGTTCTACTGTCTAAAATCAGACACTGATCGAGCAGCTAGTTAGTAGTTACGGCGCTTCGCTAACACAAACGAGCAGGCAATAGCACCGACCAATAAGGGGATCAATTTATTGTGAGGACCGACAAAGTAATAATGCGTATCTATAATGCCGCAATATACATTTATAGAACGAATATGGTAACGATGTTCTAATGTATTCTGCAGTCATTAATATGTATTTTAACCAAAATAGCTCATTCGATGCGTTTCAAGATAACGAGGCCTACAGTCTGATATAGGGTAAATTGCCTTCTACTTAAAACAATCATCACCTATGAAATATAACAAATCGTTTAAACATAGACATTAACGTATTCTAACACTTGTTTTCTACTTTAGGTGCTCACGCGTAATTCTAATACATGTAGGACTAGCTCGCGCCAGGTCCGCAGAATAAACATATCAGCAATAAGGAAAGTTATAATTACGTCCCTTGCCGCGCATTGAATGAAATTTATGAATTGATGGATGTAATCGTAAAAAGAGAATGTGTAAACATGCGCGTAAATATTCCTGGCTGTTCAAAATATTTCATTCTTTAAAATGACGATCAGGGTAAGACATGTTGTTGTCACAGAAACCCCAAAACATATGTTCTCTTTCCGCACAAGGTTTAAGAAATGGCCGGCGGGTTAAGAAATCGGAACTATTTTTATAGGGTGTGTATATATAGTACATCGTCCCTTATTTTTATGCATCATTTTAAAATGAAATACATCCACGGTTCTAATTCGAAAACAGTTCACTTTAGTTATATTTACAAAATTTAGCTGATGCTGTATGAGTTTATGACATTATATATTTAAACAATACAACTTTCATGTCAGCAATGGCCATATGGTTTCAAATGAAGAATCATAATTTGGGATTATATGCTGACTGACGTGCCGGATCTACTTTCAGATTTGGTACTTAAGGAGTAGGCATCGGAAAACGGTAAGTAAATTTGTTTATTACACAAACAAATAAAAACGACATACATTTGTATCTGGCTTAAATGTATCGTTTTCAATAGCTGAAAACTGTAGTTTCACACAGGAGCTTCCTGTTCCAGTGAAAATGGTCTACCGACCGTGTGAACATTATATGCTGTGATGCTGATAAATATAGTTAACAGACAGTGGCTTTTGTCATTTTGTTGATAAGTTAGCTGGTGGCTGCTAGAACAACATTACTAGTCAAAAAGGAGTTGCGAGTTCTTTAGAATATATTCTTAATAACAAAACAATGGTTTTCGCACTTCGAAAATTTTATAAGCCGTGTGGCTGTTGGTTACATAAGTTGATACACATTACCATACTACTGTAGTTGAAGTGGTAACACGTTAAGTAAAAATGATCTGCTGTTAATGGTCTCTGTCATATTTTTGACATTTTAAGTGTGTTTCAAACAGATAAATTGATAAAATGTATGGACTCAATGTTTCCGTTGGCATGAAACTTGAAATCCCTTTCATAATACAATGAGCCCGTTTCTAGCAAAATACACTCTGACATACACATCTTCTATCGAAATAGATCTAGTTGAGATTATTTTTGTGTGCAATCGGAAATAGACCGATATGATCAAACTACATTTCAATAGCACGCGCGGTGACAGTTTAATTGACTTTTAAATCGGCAGATGCTTTTTAAATGGAAAATTCTGTTTGATACTGTAAACACAACTCTTTCGACAGTTCTAAGAATTTGCAATTAAGTTGGTTTACATGTATGCATTTTTGATCGAGATTCATGATAAGTGCAATATGCAGGCGTAGTGTAGAAAGTGTTTCCATTTTCGCTGTACATTGAGTGTATAAAACATGTAATAACACACCTATGACCTTATTTGTCCTCTGACTTTGGCAGGCGATTACTTATGATTATATCTGCAAAAATGAGCGTTAAATTTAAATTTTAATAAGGACGAAAATAAAATTATGTCGTGAATATAAGATGTCAATTTGTCACTAACAGAATTTGTAGAAAAACGATAGAGCAGTATATGACGTTGTTTAAAGTGACTCGGAAGACATCCATCACCTTTGTATAGTTTGGATAGTTTTGTTATTATATAAAAGTTCTCACACAGGGTATACCATACCCTGAATGAATCAAACAGCATCAAACATTTCGTGTCAGTGAATGTTCACAAAGATATATATAAATACAATAATTCAACAATGCACTACTGTGTAGCTGGTTCTACATCTCCACGTCACACGAAAATATCAGGATTTTTTTCTCATTTCATTGCAGAAAAAGGAAGAGAAACGGGTAATAAGCGAAATCAGAGTTTATAGAATCTGGGCATGATGTCTTTATTAAGTCTCTCACATGGTATCTCACTGTGATTGATATTTTAGAGACAATTCTTCATAACATCGTATACGAAGTCCACACTTACCTTGTTAACACTCGAGATGCAACATAATCAATCTAGTCATTAAGAAAAATATCGTAATATTTAACTTATTTAGCTCTAACACTAATTCGAAACTTGATCATATGGTATCAAAATCATGGTCAAATAATAGAAAAAACTTGTGAACACTCTAGAAGCCACACTCGACCGAAATCAGCAAGGGACTTTGTCAGAATAGATTACCTCTAGGTCAAGTGCGTTACTGGGTGACGTGTGGTAGAAAGCTAGGTCTCCCGGTCAAATCATAGATAAACCTTGTGAACACGCTAGAAGGTTTAGGAAACACACTCATCTATGTCCAGTGTTTTTGAAAATTACGCAGCATGTCTGTTTTCATAAATTATAGGTCGGTGCAAATTGGTGGAATTTGGATAAAAAACAAAGTTACCATGCTAACACCACTTGAAGAATAATGCGGTAGAAAGGTTGCTATGCACGCTTAAACATTCTGTAAAAGAATTATCTTTGCACAAAGGACTGATAATAGTCATAATATGAAATGCAAAAAACTTTTATTCACCAGGCAATTAAAAAACCCTGTGTCTTCTCTAACACCCTCATTTTGATTACGTTGCAATGTTTTCCTCATTACAAAATTGCAGTCTTCAACTCCACATTATCGACAAAACCAAATTTAGATTTTCAGACATCATATTGTATCTACTGGATGTGACAATGCGTTACCATCTTCCATATTAGCCATGGTAACTTCTTCCAGTTAAGTTGTTAAAGCTCACTAAACTTTATCACTAGTACCGTTTTCGAGGGGCTGAATTCAATTACACGTAATTAATCATATTTGAAGTTTCCAAAATTGAACACGACATTTCCCTATAGGTGATCGAGTGCAGCTGTAATGTGACTCAAACACATGAGCCTCCTGTTATAAAGCAAATGCTATGCCGACCGTGTGGACAGTTTCGTAATTAGATTATATACTGTGATACTGATAATCGTTCTAGTAAAAATAGGGAAATGTTTTGAGACATATCCGGCAACGCTTTTACATGCCTGCAGTTAAAGTTTTTATAATGGTATGAAGTTAGCTAGTGAATTTTACAACAACATCTTCAGTCAATAAGGGAAGGAGAGAACACATTGTGAAACATAAAAATGTATTCTTAATGTTTGCAAAGAAAACCGCTGTATTACTCACTTCGAAGGTTTCATACACAGCGTGGCTGATATGTTGATACGCATTACCCTCATTCTGATTCTGAAGTGGTTACACTTTTAAAAGAATAACTGCTCTGCTTTCCATGGTCAATCATATATTTGACATTTCGAGTGTGTTTTAAACAGATAAAATCGGTAAAATGTATGGACACATTGTTTCATGTTGAAATGAAACGGTAAAATCGATTTTTAAACCAACAGGCTCAAATGCGATCCACTAGAAGAATACAGAGTAGATCTTGATTTTTTGTTTGCAATCGGAAATAGGCGAATATGATCAAACTACATTTCAAAGACACATGCCGTGACTGTTTAATTGATGTTTAATTGACTTTTCAATCGTCAGATACAAATATCACCTTTGAGATTAAAACATTGTTTGATACTGTAAACACTACTCTTTCGACAGTTTTAATTATTTGTTGGTTTTACCCTTTGGATACAAACTTCAAAAGAATATGCATTTTCGCAGAAAATATACCAACGGACATTTTTTTGGATAAAACATCATGATAAGTGCAATAACTGTGTAAGGATATGGAGACTTATGCAATCCTCGCTATACACTGAGTGTGTTAACAGTGTGATAACTAGCCCATATGCTAATTTGTCCCCTGGACGACAAGATTAAGTGTAAAAGAAAGTAAGATGTCAAATTGTAAAATAACAAAGTTTGTAGAAACACAATAGTACAGTATATGACCTTGTTCTCAGGTGACCCAGAAATGCGCCATCACCATTGTATAGTTTTGATAATTTTGTTAGTGTATTAAAGTTCTGAAACCGTGTCTACCATACCCTTAATGTGTTATATAATCCTAGACAACCAGCATCAAACATTTTGCATCTATAGAACGTTAAAATATACATATAAGTACAAGCATTCAATAATGCATAACTGTGGAGCTGGGTTACGTCTCTACTTTCACGAAAACAATTAAGTCATAGTAAGTTTACGGTATTTCAATCAAGATATCTAAATGGATGCTGGTGAATTCATTGTTTGATTTCACTATTGATATTGACACAACCAGACAGCTTTTTAAAATAATAAGCTGACGATAATGTTTCAGCTACCGAGTAAATGTATTATTTTACACACCATAACAACGGGTCCATTTCAAAAACATGTAACTGATTATATAAGTTTTCATTCGGATTAAGCGTTGCAACTGAGGGCGTCTTCAATTATTTTTAAAATATACGGTAATATAATGATTCGACACGTAATTTGTATTATAGTTACATTACTTTTTCCATCATATGTGAAGGCAAGTACATTCTCAGATCAAAGACGCCTTCATAAATACCTTCTGATAAATATGGATGATAAAGTCCGACCAGTTTTTAATCAGTCGAAGCCTATAGTTGTGGACATACAAGTACATTTAATGGCCATTTTAGGATTGAATGAGAAAGAACAACAACTAAAATCTACAATTGCCTTAGTATGCAGATGGAAATATGAAACGTTAACATGGAACGAATCTGAGTATGGCGGAATTACGAAAGTTAATATTTCACCAATGGACTCGTGGATACCTGATCTCACTTTAAGAAATTCTGTGGATAATTTGTTTATATTGACTGAAAGCGTAGGTGGAAGGGTTGAAGTTGAAAGCAATGGAGACGCTACCTGGTATACAGGGGGAACCGTTCGTACATCCTGCAATATAGATACTAGCAAATATCCGTTTGACATCCAGACCTGTAAGCTTGAAATTGGGAAGCTTGGATCAGACAGTGAAATGTCTATGACTACCGCGTATGACGACGTTGTAACGCTATTATACGAAGAAAATGGAGAATGGAACTTAAAAAACACAAAGGTACAAAGTAGATCGATGTTTAATGCCATAACGTTTCTTGAAATTCATTTAACGTTGGCGCGTAACTCATTATTCTACAACCTTAACGTAATTATACCCGTTGCTCTTTTGTCATTCATGACAGTGTTAAGTTTCAACGTACCACCTGCTTGTGGTGAGCGTCTAAGTTACAACATTGCGTTGCTTTTGTCTTTCTTTGTTCTGTTTAACGGAATCAACGAGTCCATGCCTAAGGTATCAAACAATGTATCTTACCTTCACGTATACGTTATTTATCAGCTGATAATGGCTGTAGTCATCACGGCCATATCGATAATGCTGGTGAATATGTCAAGCACCAAGAAAACGACCGATTTACCGCTCATTGCTAAACTGCTTTCGCAGTGCTATTTCATTTCCAAGACACATAAAACTCCAGTAATGGACTGCATGGAGGAAACTTTTAAAAGAAACAGATCAAAAGAACAGCATGTGAACAATGTGGATTCAGAATTGCAACGGGAAGTGGAGTCGAGGAAGACGATGGATAGACAAATGGCTGTAGATCGACTCGGGGTTGTTCTTTTGTACCTTTTTACATTACAGTGCATATTGTCAACTTCTGTTCTTGTATTGTGTGTTCTGATTTAAATTGCATTAAGATAACACACTGTTATGTAGCACATTTATGTGAGTAAGAATATACAATTAACAATATTTTGCCTCTATGTATGGATTCCGTCTGTACGCAACATGCTTCAGTCCATGCTAATAAACCGACAGTTAGCACAAGGCAGTCTCTAACAAAAAGGAAATTTACCAATCAATCAATCAATCAATCAATCAAGTTTATTAGCAATCAGCAATACATTTGCCTTTGGCCATTTACAAACATAAGAGAATAACTTATGGCAAAGTCAATACATACATGAAAGTGAACATATACACAAATAATAAAGAACATATGTTACCAATATTATTATATATTACCAATGTAATAAATTATATGTCTTAAACATGTGACCATTTTTTTTCTACTGAATTTTATGAAAATCTACCCTGAGTCAAATATTGTAAATGCACGTATAGTGTAAGGTTAAATTCTATGTAAGGCGTATTAAAATGAAAAACTCTTTAAAAGTTATTTGTTAAATGTTTTCATTGTTTTAGTTTAACGTTACAATAGTGAAGTATGGTCGGTCATTTTGAAGCGCTATATGACTTAAAGTGACATTATGCGCATATTTTTCAAATAACAATCCAGTTGAGAATGGTGTGTGTACAAAAGCGTAGAGGAAATAATAGCTTTTAACCCAATACACCAAACTCTTCCCGCTACCAGTATGAAAAATAACTTTCCAAATATTGATTTTCTTATTTGACTGGTATTTTTTTATATCTAAAGCACCAATTTCAAATACTTATGCGGCATAATCATTAATTTAACACATTTAAATGCACAGCAACCAGAAAATGCATTTATAAAATTGTCACAAAAATACACTTTGTGCAGTAAGATGCGCATAATGTCACTTTAAATAAGGCATTGATTTGGTTGTAGAATCTACATAAGAACTTGATAGTTGCAATAAATTATGCATTTACATACTTACCTGAACAGAACAGAACAAAACCTTTATTAACTCTAACCACTTAACAGATGGCACAAGAGTGTACAAACAATAATCACATGCATTTATCTCATGACATGGTGGAAAGATGGTAAACTTATATAACAAACGAACAAATAAACAAAAGAAAACAGTTACAAAACGGTTTCTTCCAGAGGCCTACACGCCATACTGAGTCAAACGCTTGTTTAAAGTCCACAAATATACAGAAAATTTTTTTCTTATAATATCTAAGTATTTCTATAATAGAGTTGAGTGTGAATACATGATCACTTGTTGTATAATGTTTTCTAAAACCTGCTTGATTTTCATTTAGAGTACTACTGGTATCAAGAAATTTGCTAAGTCTGTCATTCAGTACTGCTGTAAAAAGTTTACTAACACAGCTTAACAGTGTTATTGGTCTATAATTTTCAGACAGTTTTGGGTCACCTTTATTTTTGAAGATTGGTACAATAAATCCTTCTGCCCATTTAGTAGGAAGTATACCTGTATCCAGAATTTTGTTAAACAGTGAGACAAATACAGGAACCATTTTATTTTTAGTTAGCTTAATATATTCATTTAAGATTTTGTCTGGCCCAGGTGACTTTCCATTGTTCAGATGGTTAATTTGTTTGATGATTTCTTCTGCTGTAATTTATGTATTGAGTATGTTGTTATTGTCAGTGATGTCAATTCTTTGTAATATTTCTGTCTCATCAAAATCATGATCTTCATTTGTATTTATTTGCTTGAAATAGTTGTGGAGTGACTCTAAGCTTGGTTTTGTATCATTTTTTTCAGATGGCTTTATTTTATTGATGTATTTCCAATAATCTTTAGGTCTTTTGCTCTGCATGTACCTAAGCTTATTATGATTATTTTTATTGTGTTTATTTATATATTTATTCATTATTGCCTTGTATTTCTTACTTAAATTTTGGTATTCAAGTCTATTGTACTCTGAGGGGTAATTACAGTATTTCTTATGGGCTTTATTGTACACTTGCCTTGCTTTTTCGCTTTCTAAGCCAAACCATTGGTTTCCTTTTGATTTTTGATATGTTTGCTTTATATTTATTTGATTTTCAAAAGATTTAGCTGCACTTTCAATGTATATATTTGATAACTGGTTCGCTACTCTGTCAATAAGAGCTTGGTCATTTTGCACATATCCATTATTCATTTCTGAACACAATTTATTTATTTCATCATCTGAAATGTTTTGTGACAATAGCTCAGATTTTCTTTGGTCCCACATAGGTTTACTTGTAAGGCTTTGTTTTTCTTCTCCCCTAGAGCTGACTTTATTATCAATAATAAAGTGGGTCAAAGAATGGTCATCTTACATCAATGAGTCAGTTTCAATAATTTCAAGTAGCGATACACTTTGATACCCTGAGACTGATACTATTAAATAGTCAATTAAAGACGTGTTTCTAAATGTTCTTTTTGCGGATTGTATTTATTTATTCTACCATTTGCTATGATTAAACCTGCATTTTTTATTAGGTCTATAAGCATGTACCCATGAGTGTTCTTTTTAGCATCTTGGGAGATTCTATTAAAGGGGATATTTAGAGGTCTGCTTCCGTTGAATTTACGACTGCGTAAATACCTTTGCCAAACATTGCCGATTCGCTCACTGGTAGCAGGCCCTGCTCAGCAATTGAATCGACGTTTTCCTACAGTGTGTCGTGACATAAATAGGTTTCATTTACTTCTGGATAAATTTATCTATCATCAACGGAATTCATATTCATGTCACATATGCCGCCGTATCATCGATTATCTCAAGAACTTCAAAAGGAAGCTTGGATTGTATTTCGTCCAACTCTGTAGTCTGCTTGTCCACACTTACCTTGTGAACCCTCTATAGGCCACAGTTTAAGTTCAATTATCTTGAAAATTGGTGATTGATGATTTCTAAGCCTGGTTCGACCTTGGTTTATGTGGGATCAAAAACAAGGTCTTGTGGTAAAATAATAGAAAAACTTTGTGAACGATCTAGAAGCTACATTTGACCCCCTAGTTATCATGAAAAGTTGTCAGAATAGTTTTCTTGATAATCTCTAGGTCAAGTTCGAAACTGGCTTGTGTGCGGCCAAAAGCTAGGTCACTCGGTTAAATGTTAGATAAACCTTGTGAATATTCCAGAAGTTACATTTAAGTATGCTCAGTTATATTTAAAATTTCTCAGAATGTATGTTTTGATAAACTCTTGGACTAGTTAGAAAATGGGTCACATAGGGTCAAACACTAGGTCAACAGGTCAACTTATGGAAAAAGCATATGAACTCTCTAGAATGCACCTTTTGCATCCAATCATTATGAGCGTTATTCAGAATGTTTGTTTTGATGAATAGTCAAGTATGAACATTGTGCACTTGGTTTCAAAAACTAAGTAACCATGTAAATCATAGAAATACTTCGGTAGCACTCTAAAAGTCACATTTTGTACCCAATAATCATGAAAATTGTACAGAATGTTTGTCTTGATGCACTTTATTTCGTAAGACTGGATCAAATTCAGTTAAAAAATAGGTCACAAGGTACGTTAATTTTGACCTTTTGACCTACTTTTTTAAAATTTGGGATGTGTGTGCAGTTTAGCAAACATGCTTTAAAGTATTTCTTAGATTAGCAAACATCTTTCAAAATTGTCCTCATGAGTGGAACTGTTTTCTTTTCTTTTAGAGCAATGATACGCTGGTGAGCAAATAGAGCAATCATAACCCCTTGTCTTATATAAGTCTTTCATTGAAGTTCCGGTTATGTAAACGTGAACGCTTTCCTTCCCTATTACAGTCACTGCTAAGGAACTTATTCAATTTAAGTTTCGTATAACCAAACAAAATCAATTCAATTCTTTCCGAACGAAGTATCTGCTAAAACTACTTTAAAGAATAATGCGCAATGAAGGTACATCTGTATGCTTAAACATTCCGTTACTTCAAAGAAGTATGCTTTGCACCGCGGAGTGATCAATAGATAGAAAACTTTAAATCATGAGGAAAAAACATTCTTAACGCCCTGTGTCTTAACACCATCATTTCATTTATATCCACAATAATTGCAGTAATCCACTTCATATTATTCACAATACTACATGTAGATTTACAGATCAGACAGTATTGTATCGACTTGGTGTGACAACACGTTACTATCTTCCATATCAAACGTGGCAACCTCTTCCAATGAACTTGTCACCTAGCAGGGATTACTTTTATTTACACTGTCCTGTGACTTTGGAACATGGTGGGGGTAAGAGTGAGGTTGGGTGCGCACCATAAACCGGTTTAAGCTCCCCAGTGGTGTTTTTGCCACTGACCGTTCCAAGGCGGTGCCCCACTGTGTTCCTTTAATTGTTCGTTTTGTCCTCGTGTGTTTGCTTTGTATGCTAGTGTGTGGTGGTGGGTGTGTGTGTGTGTGTGTACGTGTGTGTTTGTGTGTGTTTGTGTGTGTGTGTGTGTGTGTGTGTGTGTGTGTGTGTGTGTTGGTGGTGTGCACTTCTGGGTGCTGTGGGGCTCGTTTTGGGGAGGCTGCGTTTTTGGTACGTGGCATTCCCTGTTTGATATTATTTTTGTTTTTTTGTCATAACTCGCTAAACATCATACCTAAACTTTGCCAGTTTAAAAGCGCTTACAGTAAAAACTAAGCTCACACATTAGTACATGTTTCGGTAAGCTGGAATGCAATAACTTGTCATTTATCCGAACTATTTGAAGTTGCATAAATAAAAAGCGTCATATCTGACTTAAATATATCGTTTTTAAAAGGTGAAAATTGTAGCTTCACACGGGAGCTTCCTGTTCCAGGGAAAATGGTCTACCGACCGTGTGGACATTATATACCTTGATACTGATTATTAAATTTACAAACAGGGGCATCTGAAACATGTTCAGCAACACTTTCACATGACTCTAGTCAAAGTTTTTATGATGACAAGAAGTTAGCTGGTGGCTACTATAACAACGTTATTAGTCATATAGGGGAAAAGGGAAAGTAAGAATGTATTTTCTTAAGATCAAAACACAATGTTTTTCGCACTTCGAAAATTCATACGCCGTGTAGCTGTTGTGCTTAGATAAGTTGATACGCATTACCACACTATTGTATTTGAAGTGGTTACGTGCTCTGCTGTTAATGGTCTCTGTCATATTTTTGACATTTTAAGTGTGTTTTAACCAGATAAATTGATAAAATGTATGGACTCAATGTTTCCGTTGGCATGAAACTTGAAATCCCTTTCATAATACAATGAGCCCGTTTCTAGCAAAATGCACTCTGACATACACATCTCCTATCGAAATAGATCTAGTTGAGATTATTTTTGTGTGCAATCGGAAATAGACCGATATGATCAAACTACCTTTCAATAGCACGCGCGGTGACAGTTTAATTGACTTTTAAATCAGCAGATGCTTTTTAAATGGAAAATTCTGTTTGATACTGTAAACACAACTCTTTCGACAGTTCTAAGAATTTGCAATTCAGTTGGTATACATGTATGCATTTTTGATCGAGATTCATGATAAGTGCAATATGCAGGCGTAGTGTAGAAAGTGTTTCCATTTTCGCTGTACATTGAGTGTATAAAACATGTAATAACAAACCTATGTCCTTGTTTGTCCCCTGACTTTCGCAGGCGATTACTTATGATTATATCTGCAAAAATGAGCGTTAAAATTTAAATTTTAATAAGGACGAAAATAAAATTATGTCGTGAATATAAGATGTCAATTTGTCACTAACAGAATTTGTAGAAAAACGATAGAGCAGTATATGACGTTGTTTAAAGTGACTCGGAAGACATCCATCACCTTTGTTTAGTTTGGATAGTTTTGTTATTATATAAAAGTTCTCACACAGGGTATACCATACCCTGAATGAGTCAAACACCATCAAACATTTCGTGTCAGTGAATGTTCAAAAAGATATATATAAATACAATAATTCAACAATGCACTACTGTGTAGCTGGTTCTACATCTCCACTTCACACGAAAACATCAGGATTGTTTTCTCATTTCATTGCAGAATAAGGAAGAGAAACGGGTAATAAGCGAAATCAGAGTTTATAAAATCTGGGCATGATGTCTCTATTAAGTCTCTCACATGGTATCTCACTGTGATTGATATTTTAGAGACAATCCTTCATAACATCGTATACGAAGTCCACACTTACCTTGTTAACACTCGAGATGCAACATATTCAGTCTAGTCATTAAGAAAAATCATCGTAATATCTAACTTAATTAGCTCTAGCACTAATTCGAAACTTGATCAAGTGGTATCAAAATCATGGTCAAATAATAGAAAAACATGTGAACACTCTAGAAGCCACACTCGACCGAAATCAGCAAGGGACTTTTTCAGAATAGATTACCTCTAGGTCAAGTGTGTTACTGGGTGACGTGTTGTAGTAGCTAGGTCCCCCGGTCAAATCATAGATAAACCTTGTGAACACGCTAGAAGGTTTAGGAAACACACTCATCTATGTCCAGTGTTTTTGAAAATTAGGCAGGATGTCTGTTTTCATAAATTATAGGTCGGTGCAAATTGGTGGAATTTGGATAAAAAACAGTTACCATGCTAACACCACTTGACATTCTGTAAAAGAATTATCTTTGCACAAAGGACTGATAATAATCATAATATGAAATGCAAAAAACTTTTATTCACCAGGCAATTAAAAAACCCTGTGTCTTCTCTAACACCCTCATTTTGTTTACGTTGCAATGTTTTCCTCATTACAAAATTGCAGTCTTCAACTCCACATCATCGACAAAACCAAATTTAGATTTTCAGACATCATATTGTATCTACTGGATGTGACAATGCGTTACCATCTTCCATATTAGCCATGGTAACTTCTTCCAATTAAGTTGTTAAAGCTCACTAAACTTTATCACTAGTACCGTTTTCGAGGGGCTGAATTCAATTACACGTAATTAATCATATTTGAAGTTTCCAAAATTGAACACGACATTTCCCTATAGGTGATCGAGTGCAGCTGTAATGTGACTCAAACACATGATCCTCCTGTTATAAAGCAAATGCTCTGCCGACCGTGTGGACATTTTGGTAATTAGATTATATACTGTGATACTGATAACCGTTCTAGTAAAAATAGGGAAATGTTTTGAGACATATCCGGCAACACTTTCACATGACTGCAGTTAAAGTTTTTATAATGGTATGAAGTTAGCTAGTGAATTTTATAACAACATCTTCAGTCAATAAGGGAAGGAGAGAACACATTGTGAAACATAAAAATGTATTCTTAATGTTTGCAAAGAAAACCGCTGTATTAGTCACTTCGAAGGTTTCATACACAGCGTGGCTGGTATGTTGATACGCTTCCCTCATTCTGATTCTGAAGTGGTTACCTTTTAAAAGAATAACTGTTCTGCTTTCCATGGTCAATCTTTTTGGCTTCCGAGTGTGTTTCAAACAGATAATATCGGTAAAATGTATGGCACTTGTTTCATGTTGAAATGAAACGGTAAAATCGATTTTTAAACCAACAGGCTCAAATGCGATCCCTAGAAGAATAAAGAGTGATCTTGTTTTTGTTTGCAACGGATAGGCAATATGATCAAACTATATTTCAAAGACCTGCCGTGACTGTTTTTGATGTTTAATTGACTTTTCATTGTCAGATACAAATATCCCCTTTCAGATTAAAACTTTCATACACTACTCTTTCAACAGTTTTAATTATTTGTTGGTTTTACCCTTTAGATACAAACTTTAAAAGAATATGCATTTTCGCAGAAAATATACCAACAGACATTTTTTTGGATAAAACATTATGATGAGTGCAGTAACTGTGTAAGGATATGGAGACTTATGCAATCCTCGCTATACACTGAGTGTGTAAACCGTGTGATAACTAGCCCATATGCTAATTTGTCCCCTGGACGACAAGAATAAGTGCAAAAGAAAGTAAGATGTCAAATTGTAAAATAACAAAGTTTGTAGAAACACAATAGTACAGTATATGACCTTGTTCTTAGGTGACCCAGAAATGCGCCATCACCATTGTATAGTTTCGAAAATTTTGTTAGTGTATTACAGTTCTGAAACCGTGTCTACCATACCCTTAATGTGTCATATAATCCTAGACAACCAGCATCAAACATTTTGCATCTATAGATCGTTAAAATATACATATAAGTACAAGCATTCATAGCATCTTTCACGAAATAGTAAGTTTACGGTATTTCAATCAAGATATCTAAATGGATGCTGGTTAATTCATTGTTAAATTTCATTATTGATATTGACACAACCAGACAGCTTTTTTAAAATGATGAGCTGACGATAATGTTTCAGCAACCGAGTAAATGTATTATTTTACACACCATAACAACGGGTCCATTTCAAATACATGTAACTGATTATATAAGTTTTTATTCGGATTAAGCGTTGCAACTGAGGGCGTCTGCAATTATTTTTAAAATATACGGTAATATAATGATTCGACACGCAAGTTTTATTTAAGTTACATTACTTTTTCCATCATATGCGAAGGGAAGCACATTCGCGGATCAAAGACGCCTTCATAAATACCTTCTGATAAATATGGATGACAAAGTCCGACCGGCTTTTAATCAGTCGAAGCGTATAGTTGTGGACATTCAAGTAATTTTAATGGCCATTTTAGGATTGAATGAAAAAGAACAAGTACTAAAATCTACAATTGCCTTAGCATGCAGATGGAAATATGAAACGTTAACATGGAACGAATCGGAATATGGCGGAATTACAAAAGTTAATATTTCACCAAGGGACTATACCTCCTCTCACTTTAAGAAACTCTGTGGAAAATGTGTTTATATTATGAAAGCGATGGTTAAAAGGTTGAAGTGAAAAGCAATGGAGACGCTACCTGGTATACAGGGGGAACTGTTCGTACATTCTGCAATATAGATATTAGCAAATATCCGTTTGACATCCAGACCTGTAAGCTTCATATTGGGAAGCTTAATTCAGACAGTGAAATGTTTATGACTGTCGCGTATGGAGACGTTGTTACGCTGTTATACGAAGAAAATGGAGAATGGAACTTAAAAAACACAAAGGTACAAAGCACATAGATTTCTGGTGGAATAACGTTTCTTGAAATATATTTGACGTTGGAACGTAACTCATTATTCTACAATCTTAACGTAATTATCCCCGTTGCTCTTTTGTCATTCATGACAGTGTTAAGTTTCAACGTACCACCTGCTTGTGGTGAGCATCTAAGTTACAACATTGCGTTGCTTCTGTCTTTCTTTGTTCTGTTTAATGGAATCAACGAGTCCATGCCTAATGTATCAAACCATGTACCTTACCTTCACGTATACGTCATTTATCAGCTGATTATGGCTGTAGTTATCACGGCCATTTCGATAATGCTGGTGAATATGTCAAGCACCAAGAAAACGACCGATTTACCGCTCATTGCTAAACTGCTTTCGCAGTGCTTCTATATTTCCAAGACACATAAAACTCCAGTAATGGACTGCATGGAGGAAACTTTTGAAAGAAACAGAACAAAGGAGCATGTGAACAATGTGGATTCAGAATTGCAACGGGAAGTGGAGCCGATGAAGACGATGGATAGACTTATGGCTGTAGATCGACTCGGTGATGTTCTATTGTACATTTTTACATTACAGTGCATATTGTCAACTTCTGTACTTGTATTTTGTGTTCTGATTTAAATGGTGTTTTCTTATATTTGATTACATAACACGCTGTTATGTAACAACATTTATGTGACTAAGAATATACAATTAACAATAATTTGCCTCTATGTATGGATTCCATCTGAACGCAACATGCTTCAGTCCATGCTAATAAACCGACAGTTACAAGAAGCACAAGGCATTTTCTTACAAAAAGGAAATTTATTAATTTAATAATTCATATGTCTAAAATATGTGACCATTGTTTTCCTACTGAATTTTATGCAAATCTACTAAGAGTCAAATATTGTAAATGTAAAGGTTAAATTTTTTTGTCCGTCGTTTTGAAATGAAAACTCTTTAAAAGTTTTGTTAACTGTTTTCGTTGTTTTAGTTTAACGTTACAATGGTAAAGTATGGTCGGTTCTTTTGAAACGCTATATGACTTTAGTATGACATTGGTTTGACGCGGAACGTTGGTCGTAGAATCTACACAAGTTCTTAAATACTTACCTGAATAGTGGATTGGTGTCGTTGAATTTTCAGCTGAGTATTAATAAATGCCTTTACCAAAAATTGCCGATTCGCTCACTGATAGCAGGTCCTGCTCAGCAATTGAATCGACGTTTTCCTTCAGTTTGCCGTGATATAAATAAGTTTAATGTATTTCTGGATCAATGCCTGGTGATTTAACTAATCCGTCATCAACTGAATTCATAATCATGTCAGATATGCCATCGTACCCTTGCAGAATATCAAGAACTTCAAAAGGAAGATAAGATTTATGTAGTCCAACTATGTATTCTGCTTGTCCACACTTACCCTGTGAATACTCTATTAAACACAGTTTATGTTCAGTTATCTTGAAAATAGATCAGAATGTTAGCCTTGATGAATTCAAAGCCTGGTTCCACCTTGGTTTATGCATGATCAAAATCAAGATCTTGTGGTAAAATAATGGAAACACTTTGTGAATATTAAAATGAATCACGAAGGGTCAAAAACTAGATCTGGGTAGGTCAATTGTGTAAAAAGCATATGAACTCTCTATAATGCACTTTTTGCATCCAATTATTATGAGCGTTATTCATATCAGTTTATTTGAAATGACAAAGATCAGTTTATTGGAAAGATTCATTCACCTACAGCAGCGCAAATATATGGAGAACCATACCACCAAGTATCAGACATCTTCCTTCACCAATTCATTTAAACACAACTAAAAAACATGCTATTAGACCAGCATACTCAAGCATAATCTGTTTAATGTATCCATAGACTGTTTCGTATTACAGCATTTATATCAGTAACTTGAATGTTTTCTTACTAGAACATTTTTGAGTGTACTTGCTAATAAATATTTTAGTTAATCATAATAAGTATTTAACATCTATAATTAAGGAGTGTTTCTCTGGTGTACATGAATATGTTTGTATCTGATATGTGATATGTGTGTTTTTGTTTTTAACTATGCGTTTATTTCTAATTGATAGTTTTATATTTGCTCTATTTTCTTTTTAGTTTTATCGAAGGCCACAATGTAAATAGGAATATGTAATTTGTTACATAATTTAATGTGTAATACCTTCACTAAATAAAGAAATTTGTTATTATTATTATTATTATTATTATTTGTATTATTATTAGTAGTAGTATTAGTGTTATTATTAATGTTTGTTTTGATGAATAATTAAGTATGAAACTTGTGTACTTGGGTTTAAAGACTAAGTAACAATGTAAAGTCATAGAAACACTTTTTGGGCACTCTAGAAACCACATTTTGTGCCCAATGATCATGAAAATTGTACAGAATGTTCGTCTTGATGCACTTTATGTCATAAGACTGGATCACATTCAGTTTAAAACTAGGTCAGAAGGTACGTTAATTTTGACCTTTTGACCTACTTTTTAAAATTTGGGATGTGTGTACAGTGAAGCAAACATGCTTTAATTGTTTTCTCAGGTAGGCAAACATCTTTTAAATGTTTCTCTTGACGTTCACACCTATTTTCTTTTATTTTAGAGCAATGATGCGCTGGTGAGCGAATAACGCAATCATGACACCTTGTTTTATATTTGTCTTTCAATGAAGTTGCGGTTATGTAAACGTAAACGATCTTCTTCCCTATTACATTGCCCGCTCAGTATTAATTCACTTTAACTTTTTTATAACCGAACAAAAACAATTCAATTCTTTCTGAACGAAGTAACTGCTGAAACGACTTTAAATAATAACCCGCCATGAAGGTACTTCTGTATGCTAAACTATTCCGTTACATCAAAGAATTATGCTTTGCACCGCAGAGTGATCAATGGTATGAAAACCTTAAATCGACAGGCAAAGCTATCCTTAACGCCCTTTCTCTTCTCTAACATCATCATTTCGTTTATATGGCAATATTTTCCGAATAAGATAATTGCAGTAAACGACTTCACATTATCCACAATACTACATGTAGATTTGCTGACCAGACACTATTGTATTGACGTGGTGTGACAACGCGTTACTATCTTCCATATTAGCCGTTGCAATCTCTTCCAGTAAATCTGTCATAACTAACTGAATAGCATACCTAAAATGTGTCGATTTAAAGGCGCAAAATTAAAAACGAAATATCTGGCTTAAATGTATCGTTTTCAAAAGCTGAAAACTGTAGCTTCACACAGGATCTGCCTGTTCCAGAGAAAATGGTTTTACCGATCGTGTGGTCATTACTGTGAAACTTATAATCATAGTTAACAAACAGTGCCATTTGAAACATGTCCAGCAACATTTTTACGTGAAAACAATTAAAGTTTTTATGATGATAAGAAGTTAGCTGGTGGATACTATAACAACGTCATTAGTCAGTTAGGAGATGAGATAACATAAGACAGTGTGCATAACCCACGTGACTTGCGACGTCATTTTTAGCTACTGCGCCAAGTAAAAAAGCTCCCGACTCGGAGTTTCAAAAGGCTGTAAGTATTTCATTTTTTGGTCTATTATGTTGAAATATAGCTTATTCTAAGCGGAAAACAGTCTTCTTTACATAGATTATAATCTTTACTTCACCAGTTTAGTCGTTTGGTCCCCAAAATGAGGCAAATGGTCAAATTTGAGAAATTTGGGGAGCTAATGTGACAAGTGTTCATACAGTTTGTAACCTAGCCCATTACTATGTACATAAACAATGATTCTATCAGTCAACGAGAGTTCACGAGGATAAAAAGCATCTGAAAAATGATTAAAAAACGACCTACATGCCAAAAAAGCTAAATATTTGTTCTTCTGAAAATCGACTACGGTGCAAACAAATTTAGTAAAGGCTAATGCGACAAGTCACTTTAGAAACTGTTAACTGTTATCAAAAAGTTTGTCTTTTATACGCATGCGTCTTTGTGTTTACTTTTCATGTTCATTTGCATGTATATTTACACGAAATTGAAAACAATTAAAAACAAGAGCTGTCCCTCCCAAGTGACGAATGCCCCCGAAAGAGGTGCCTCACAGTCTGTGTCCTCTCCATGTGCTCAATAAATGTGCTATGTAATTTTAAAATCCTTCCATGCATGACAGAGTAATCATGCATACAGTATTCCATTACTTTAAACACTAAGTGTGACCTTGACCTTTCAGGTAGGGACTTGGGTCTTGTATGCGACACATCCGCTTGATGTGCTAGACATTTGTGCACAGTTATTTTAAAATCCTTCAAAGCATGATAAAGTTATAGTCCGGACACAAATGTATGCATATATACAGGATTCCATTACCTATAAACTCTAAGTGTTACCTTGACCTTTGTGGTAGGGATGTGGGTCATGCACGCGACACGTCGTCTTGATGTGCTAGACATTTGTGCCAAATTATTTTAAAATCCTTCAAGGCATGACAAAGTTACAGTCCGGACACGAATGTGTGCATATATGCTTATATAGAGGAATCCATTACCTTCAAACTCTAAGTATGACCTTGACCTTTGAGCTAGGGACGTGGGTCTTGCACGGGACACGTCGTCTTGATGTGCTAGACATTTGTGCCAAGTTATTTTAAAATCCTTCAATGCATGACAAAGTTACAGTCCGGACACGAATGTGTGCATATATGCTTATATGGAGGAATCCATTACCTTCAAACTCTAAGTATGACCTTGACCTTTGAGCTAGGGACGTGGGTCTTGCACGTGACACGTCGTCTTGATGTGCTAGACATGTGTGCCTAGTTATTTTAAAATCCTTCAATGCATGACAAAGTTACAGTCCGGACACGAATGTGTGCATATATAGAGGATTCCATAACCTTCATACTCCAAGTGTGACCTTCACCTTTGAGGTAGGGATGTGGGTCTTGCACGCGACACGTCGTCTTGATGTGCTAGACATGTGTGCCAAGTTATTTTAAAATCCTTCAATGCATGACAAAGTTACAGTCCGGACACGAATTTGTAAGTGGGGACGCACGGACGGACGGACAGACGGACAGACGGTCAGACGGACAGACGGTGCGATTTTAATATGCCACCCTTCGGGGGCATAACAAAAATCTCAAATATTTTACACTATTTTACTGGTTTCAGGTCATGGAAAATGTATGCACTTACTGCGGCAAGTCATTCAGTCACAAGCGAAATCTTGTGACTCATGAGAGGGAACATAATGTAACGCTGCCTTTCAGCTGCTGTGATGAGGGATTTCCATCTCAAAGAGCACTTCTTCGACACAGGTACGTATTACTTCACATTTCCAACAAAGTTCAATCTTCATTTATGGCTTCGGAAACATATTTAGGCATTTATTTAACGCAATGGGTAGGTATATCATAAAATTATCGCAGTGATACCGATGAATTCTATGTACGCCAGAAAATGCGTTCTAATAGAAACAAATGTTTTTCATTAAATATTTTTATCAGTGAAAATTGTGTTCATTTTGTTGCTTTGGAAATCAATTGTTACGGTGCGATGCAAACTGCAATTTTAATTTAGATCTTTACGGTCTGTGACAGATACTTGTTTTGGCATATAAAACATCTGTCTATCTGTTCATTGTATACTATTCTAGATATACATGTATGTTTTATGCAAGAGGGGTTAAATGAAATTAACTAACACACGATAAGATTCCATTTTCATATTTCAGTTGTTCTGTCCATGGTGCTACTAAAACTTTGTCTGTAATACATGCGGAAGAGCATTCTCCACACAATCAGACCTTGGCCGTCATGAGATTAGGCATACAGAATTGACAATCAGCTGTAATATGTGTGACCATAAGACTCATACAAGAAACGAATGGTGCAACACATGAATACGCATACTGATGAGAGAACTCATGTCTGCAACACGTGCGGTGCCAGATTCAAGCATGCCAGTTCTTTGCACAGGCACAAGAGTAGGAAACATACTGACAACAACTGAAGTCCATCATTACTTTCTGCATATGACTGTTTAATATCTCATATAAAAGATGAATGCTAGTTACTGTAAGTTAGGCACATGCATCGGTTTTTGCACATTTATTCCATATAAATATATATGGCTGTTTATTGATGATATTATGAGGAAAGGTATCCTCTGAAGCAAACATTGCTATGTACAATTAAGTTGAAAATACCTGTTCTGATTTTCGTAAGAGTTGTTCGGAAAAAGCGACATATTGGGATAGCTTTGTTCGTCCGTCCGTCCGTGTCGTCGGTCCGTTACGAAAACTTAACGTTTGTCATAACTTAGCCATTTCTTAACATTTTTTTATTAAACGTTCAAATTATATTTTTGTTATGACAACGGGGTTGAGATGTGCACAAACTCTGTAGGTTATTGCCACATTTAACAGAGTTAAGACCCTTTTTGTTCTAAGATTTTTTCATTAAAACTTATAAGTGGTTATAATTTTGCCATTATTTAATATTTCTTCGTCAATTTTTAACATATATTGCTTAGTGTCGAGATGTACCTCCGTCCGGCTCCCAATCAATCGAAACTGTTACCAACCATAATACTTTTTTGTCTTTTTTTCAATTTTATCAAACAGCCTCTGACAAGGCATAAGAGGGCGAAACAAGTGTTCTACTGAACACCCATCTATTCAATGAAAGAGATTATCTAGAAGCAATTTTATCCAGCTTATAGGTTCAATGAATAGCCGACCTGGACCTTGACCATATCTACCTATATATCTATGAATACATCTATGAACCTACATTAATAAATTAAGATCCATGTACTAGTACGCACATTTTACAAAGAGTATTGATACTGACTCTGAAACTTATTGTTTGTATCTATCCTTATAAAACTATAACAATGTTATTCTTTTCAGATGACATTTATTTCTTCAAGTTTACATAACGTAAAATATAACACGAGTCTTTAATATATTCTCTTGGACGTTTGAAAATACATATATAAGAAAAACGAAATCTCATGAAATATCGAAAGGCAAGTATATTATCACCGGTATCAACATAGATAGCGAGAAACAATGTGTATATCTATTGCCTTTACTATCACAGTATACTGTGTCAATTTTATGTACAGGTCATAGGTTGTATATTGCTTCTGTTATTCAAATGTCTTTCGGATTTTTGTAAATTTTACTTTTAAATGGAAATTGTTGTTACCAAATCAATCTTTTACGACATTAAAAAATTTTCATGGAAAATGACATTTGAAACTCTTATTAGGTATAAGGCAAGTACCCTTTTTATAAACAAATGACTGGCAATTATCAAATATTATTTGCACAGATATTTTATGACGAATTTACAGTTTCAATACCACAAATAACCACTTTCAATACAATACAGATAACATATAAGTTTTGTAAACTTATGAATCGATCATTTTTGCTCAAAGGTTTTTTATGCTGAAACCACCATATTAGCAGAGATTTCTACCTATAATAAGACAATGCTATTTTAAAAGATGTTTTCCACTACCCTAGCGTAAGCTGTGTTTCAGTTTGTTTTCATTTCAAAAAGGATTTTGGTTTATTTTGGTTTTCGTTTTGTCCTCGTGTGTTTGCTTTGTATGCTAGTGTGTGTTGGTAGTGTATGTGTGTACATGATTGTGTGTGTGTGTTGTGTGTTTGTGTGTGTGTTGGTGGTGTGCACTTCTGGGTGCTGTGGGGCTCGTTTTGGGGAGGCTGCGTTTTTGGTACGTGGCATTCCCTGTTTGATATTATTTTTTTTTTTTTTTACTATAACAGTTTTCTATGCGTTGATAGAAATATGAGATTGATTTTATATGATTTTTGTGCAATCATTTTCAGGAATTGTGATTTATAATTTATTGCTATGATTTGTATGTGATTCTTGTTTTGATTCGGTTCAAGGATAATGCCAACCCTGTAAATGATAAGTCGTTACATAAAAGAAAATACATCATACGTTTTAGACATTATCTTTTAAACACATTATAAAAAACCATATCTTCCTACTGAAAATCACTTTTTGTTGGCATTTTCCTTAACTACAGCTGTGATAATAGAAATCAACTGTGATAAAGTTTGTTTTCCTAGTTTCATCGTGTTTTATTTTAAAGTTACATTAAAATATGGAAAACATGTACACTGCGTGTTTTATCATTTACCAACTTCAGGATACTGAAAACGTTTGAAAGTTCCATTGCCTTAAGATACACATTAGTAAATGATTACATTTTTAATACCACAAAGGCAGTATAGTGTTCTATTTAAACAGTTCTGATATATATTTTTCTTTCATAATTCTGTAGTTTTTCAACAGAAATTGTTGTAAAATACTGTTTCTTATCTTGCAAAAAGAAATTTAGGAATGCTTTTCGGGCAAATAGAGATTAATTTGGCGGTAAGACATCTTTAGAGCCACATGTCTTGTTTCACCCAATGATGCACTGGGACTTTAAGAATAAACTATTTTCATACAAACATTTGGATAAAATACTATAACTTTTAAATCAAATGAGCTTGTACATTCATTGATTATATGAAAAATCATAAACTTCAGTGGTATACATACTGCATACTGAAGATTTTTCTCCATGTCTTTATGGGGTGAAACTGTTTGGGTTGTACTGTCCTACAATTCCGTCTGGAAGTTGTATACGAGAACTGTCTGTAAATGAGAATGTTAACTGTTACCATATTTCAACTGAGAATGTGTATGTTTAAACTATGCTTTTATCAAATCAATTGTTTTAATTAACTGTGTACATGTTGTTTGAAAACATAACCATCATTGACCTTAATTATTACTAAATGTCTTCCATATCAAGGCCAAGTCTGTACGTTGGCAGAAGCTTGCTTTCATTTCGTCATGCAGTTTCCCAACGTACCCCTAACGTGCCCCTGGCTATCGCATTCCTACTCGACTCCTGCTTCGCCTCCTTTGTCTTTGGCTTAATGCGAAGCCGGCCAGCGTCGTCAAATTCATGGTCTCTGCAAAATCATTAATCATTTTATAATGTCATTTCCTCCGAATTCCATTAATTAAATGCCTTTTATGTTGTCTGTTATTACAAAACACAGAACTAATAGTTCGAGCCTGCAATCCATAGACTGATATGTCATCCAAGCTAGCATACTGTTTCTACAACAATTGCACTATGATAGGTATCTATGCATATAGTTTTAGTTATAGTGTCTGTCCGTTATAGTATACCGGTATTTCTCACGGATGTCTGTGTATTTTGCTTGAAAAGATTCTGTCAACCGTATTAATTTACTCAGATGTGTTTTGTGATTTCATTGCACAATGCATTTAAGTACATTATACAGCTTCTATCGTCAGCTGAAACTATTTCATTTTAGATGCTATATTACCCCTGCAATACGGCAACAATAACATGTAGATACTATTTATAATCAGAACAGCCTCGTAATAAGCTATAACATATATAATGACTGGTCCAATATATGAATATGTGAAATTGTTAAAATAAATCGGTAAGATTTTAAGATATTGAACCATACAATTACCTCACTGTACTTGTAGCATTTTCGTCGTGGTCTTCACAACTGTCTGTCTGGGGTGAAACTGTTGGGTTGTACTTCCCTACACTTTCCGTCTGGAAGTTGTATACGAGAACTGTCTGAAAATGAGAATGCTAACTGATAGCATTTTTCAACTTAGAATGTGTATTTATATATCTTATATTTGAACTATGTTTTATCAAACCAATTGTTTTAATCAACTACGCAAGTCAATGCTGTAAATTTATACCGTAGTACGCATCAGAGCGCAATAGAGAATTTCTGTATCAAATGAAAAGCCAGATACAGTATTAACAATATCGTAAAATAAGATTGTTCTTAAAAATCATTTATCTTTCAAAGTTTACCTAAGGATTGAATATATATACAATTGTGTTCATCGCATGAAAGTTTGAATATTGAAAATATAAATTAGAGATCTAATAAGCATGAACATTTAATGATATGCGTTACACGCACTTGCTTATATTTTAAGGTCAGTCTATAATTTGATTCCATTTCTAAAGAAAATCAAACACATATTTGAATTTATTATTCATTTTAAATACCTATTTGGGTCCAATCTCATATGAAGCTTTTCTATCGTGGTATCTATATACTGCCCAAATTCTTGACTTGTCACGGTTCCCTGGCCTCGTCGGTCGTATAAGGTAAGTTCGGAGAAGAAGGTCTCTCCCATCATGCTGGAAAAAGCCCTTACGTTGTATCTATTATTGGGCGTGAGATTGTAAAGAATTCGTTTAGCATCTATGCTGGCTATTGTTGTTTCCCAAAGCTGTGCCGGCCACCCGTTTATGAACATTCCTGGAGGCGGAAACTTTGACAAGTCAGCACTGCTGCTTAGATGAGTGCGCAAACACGAACGTAGATTTAACCTTTCCTGAGCAGGAATCCCTGCCTCGTCTTCTGCCCGCCACCATTCTCTGATGTTTTTACATAAATCAGCTTCCCTGAAATCGCTATTTATGCGCATTTCATTTTCCACCGCTTCGCTAAAGTGGGTATTTGCTACTGAAACTGTCATCGGCTCTAGAACACAATCAACCATTCCTAACGACAAAGCTGTCTTTCTAGATTTAGCTACTTTTCTCCAAGCTTCGTTGCTTAAGCGATCAAGACCTCCTTTGGCGGTTTTTCGTCTCATTCTTGTCAATAAATGAGAGGAATCTATACAACTTACTTCCCACTGTGATCGTGAGTCACTGTAAGACGGGAAGTAAAACTGACTGTCCCCAATTACATTGAAAGTACTATTTTCTTTAGTCCACATAAGTTGTTCGTTTGGCCAAAGATACTCTGCGTAGATGATGTTAAGATCTTTTTTTTCAAGCTGGTACTCACTTTCTTCAGTGCCAGCTCTGATAAGCGCTGTGGGTGCTTGAGCTTTGGTTTTAGAGATATCGTTCTAGACTGTTTGTTAACAGTGTATTGTAGACCAAGTAATAAAGAAATACGCTTAACTTTCTCCTCTTTTCTGTCGCTTTCCTTCAATTTTAATCTGTGAGTTCTATTAATGTACCGGACTATAATACGCAGCTCTGAATCGCGCAGTTTTCTAAGACAAGAGACTGACCCAAAATACATGGAAAAATCATGAATCGAAACATTGTCCATTGTTTCTTTGCAGATACTTTTTTTATCAGCTTTAAACATCTGGAGCAAACAGTTCATGTCATTTTCATTGCAGACAATTGTTTGATTACTTTGTGTTTCTTCATGATGATGTTGGCTTTCACAGGTTTGAGTGCTATTCATGGGGTTGTCACTTATCTCTGGCTGTTTATCAGTACCATCAGCATTCGTATCAGTTGCATATAGCTCATCTTCACGGTTTGTCTCAACCTCATTAAGTAGATCTGAGTCCTCTGGGTGGTGTTCTTCGGATATATCAGTATGAAGTTGTTGAGATGTTCTCTTTAATCTCTGTGAAGCGACGCTACTTGAAATAATAGGGAGACGCACTCCGCCATTTGTGCAATCTATTGATTTTCCTTCACCAGCAGTTGATGTGTGAACAACATTCTTAACTACCTTGTTCATTCCTGTAATGTCTTTTAATATATCTTTCTTTGACATATTTTCTACTCTTTTCCAAACATCCTTTTGTAGTTGGAGCTGAGTCAGTGGTCGATTTCTCGCATCTCTCACAGCAATATTATGCCATTGCCCGTCAAACGAAACAGCAGGAACATGTAAACCTCTAGTTTTACAAGCGTTCAGTACAGATTCTAATATCTTTCGCATGGTTGAGGTGTCAAGTGAACTCCCTTTAGGAAACCAACAAACAGGAACGCTGTGAACTTTGTCTTTTTCCCACTTCCTATCCAGATCACAACACAGAAATACAACTGCTTCGGTCGCTGGTATTCGCTGCAATTCATAAAATTTATCATAATTAGACAGCAACTGATTAAGTAGCAGGTCAAATCGTCGTACAAGGAACCTGACATGGTCGTACTTGTTAACTACGCCGGGTCTATGCTTCAGAAACGGAAACACACCAATGAATTCTACTACGTCCTTTGAGAAACACATTTTTGATATTTGGTCTGACAGCAGCTTAGATGCCGGCAGAAGCGTCGTTGGCCGCTTTGGGTTTTCTGACTCATACAGTTCTTTTGCAATATCCAATGATTTCTCAAATGTTTCTGTGTTTCTTTTGACTTTGAAAACTGTGGAAATGTCAGGACGCCAGCATAGGTATAGCAAATTTTCGACGTTTAATGTTTCCATCTCACACAAACACTGAAGCATATATCTTTTAGGGAAGCTTGTTTGAATGTCGTATACTGGACACTTCAATTCAACAGCCATTGTTGCTGACTCTTCTTCATCATCTGATCTCAAACTACCATCTGGGGACACTATCAAAAATGGTTTACTTTTGTTGGAATGTACTTCAATAAACCCTTCTTCGTACATCTTTTCACTTGGACATAACATTGGAAGAACAAGTCCAACCAAAGTAGCTGCAGCGTTTATTTCATTTTTAGTTCCGTGAGCCATTGCCGATATTACTTTTTCTGGTTTAAGGGAGACCACTTATTTTAACATCGAAATGTTCTTTCATTCTGACTAAACCGTCAAGTCCTATGGCAGCATAAATTGTACTTCCAGTCACCTTTGGCTCGACCTTTGCTTTTGAACGGCGCTCTAACCATTTCTGAGTCCTCTGTTTCATCTGCCTTGTATTGGTTTCATGCGATATTTGTATCGGTTTATAGTTTGCACATTGGTCAATATCAATCTCCTCTGTATTTATTGTTTTACAACCCTTTCTCAAACAAGAGATGCATGTTGTCAACTCTTCTACTAATGACATACTTCCCCTCAAATATTCGTCAATGTCATGCATAAAAGCTATCATTGTGCTAATTGCAAAAACATATTTGCTATTTTTCCAGTCCGTTCCTCCACTTCTTTCAATTAACTTTTCCTTAACGTATTCTTTCTTTTTTCGCAGTTCTCTGGCACTGATGATGTTTCGGGAAACATTTTGCAATTGGGGTAAATACGGCTCTTTAGCACATTGCTGATATGATACTCCAAGGAATATTTCATCCTCTGTTTTTATCCATGATGATAGAGAAGAGGTGTTAATGACACGCCTCTTCTGTGTCCGTTGACTACGCTTTCCTAGCGAAAGTGATGGTTTTGAAGTCCGCATGTTTCTGGAAAATGAAAAACAAAAATGAACATGTATATACTTTATTTTATATCAAATGTATTTGAAAACTTCGCTGAAAAGGGAACCTAAGTGCATTTAACAAGTTAAAAACTAAATAATATTTCGTGTCTCAGTAGGAGTTTTTGAGTTAAAAATCACGGTTATAACAAGAAGATTACCGACCGCATACGAAATATTCACGAGTGCCAGTTCAATATTGTCGCACAATATTAAATCTGCAAAATCAATTTTATTTTCACATATTATTATCAATTGGGGGATTATTATATCCCAAAGGATTACAATCAGTAGGGGAAATAACTTTTTGCACCGTACTCTAAAGTGACTTGTCGCATTAGCCTTTACTAAATTTGCTTGCACCGTAGCCGATTTTCAAAAGAACAAATATTTAGCTTTTTTGGCATGTAAGTCGTTTTTTTAATCATTTTTCAGATGCTTATTATCCTCGTGAACTCTCCTTGACTGAAAGAATCATTGTTTATGTACATAGTAATGGGCTAGGTTACAAACTGTATGAACACTTGTCACATTAGCTCCCCAAATTTCTCAAATTTGACCATTTGCCTCATTTTGGGGACCAAACGACTAAACTGGTGAAGTAAAGATTATAATCTATGTAAAGAAGACTGTTTTCCGCTTAGAATAAGCTATATTTCAACATAATAGACCAAAAAATGAAATACTTACAGCCTTTTGAAACTCCGAGTCGGGAGCTTTTTTACTTGGCGCAGTAGCTAAAAATGACGTCGCAAGTCACGTGGGTTATGCACACTGATAAGAATGTGTTCTTAATTAAAAACAATGGTTTTTTCGCACTTCGAATATTTTATACGCCGTGTGGCTGTTAAGGTTAGATACGCATTACCACACTATTGTATTTGAATTGGTTACATGCTCTGCTGTTAATGGTCTATGTCATATTTTTGACATTTTAAGTGTGTTTCAAACAGATAAATTGATAAAATGTATGGACTAAATGTTTCCGTTGGCATGCAACTTGTAATCCCTTTCATAATACAATGAGCCCGTTTCCAGCAAAATGCACTCTGACATGCACATCTTCTATAGAAAAAGACTTAGTAGAGATTATTTTTGTTTGCAATCGGAAATAGACGGGTATTATCAAACTACATTTTAGCAGCACGCGCGGTGACAGTTTAAGTGACTTTTCAATCGGCAGATGCTAATACCACTTTTCGAATGGAAAAATCTGTTTGATACTGTAAACACTACTCGTTCGACAGTTCTTAGAATTTGCTACAATTAAGTTGGTTTACATGTATGCATTTTTGATCGAGATTCATGATATGTGCAATATGCAGGCATAGTGTAGAAAGTGTTTCCATTTTCGCTGTACATTGAGTGTGTTAAACATGTAATAATAGTCCTATGTCCTTATTTGTCCCCGGCTTTGGCAGGCGACTTCTTATAATTATAGCTACAGATATGAGCGTTAAAATTTAATTTTGACAAGAAATGAAATAAAATGATTTCATGAAAATTAGATGTCAATTTGTAAGTAACTGAATTTGTAGGAACAAGATAGTGCAGAATATGACTTTTTTCTAATGAGACACGGAAGACATCTGTCACCTTTGTATAGTTTTGATTCGTATATTAAAGTTCCTATAGAGTGTCTACCATACTCTGAATGTGTTATATAAGCCCAGAAAAAAATCATCAAGCATTTTGTGTATGTGAGTGTGTCATATTGAAATATACATATGAATACATGTACAAGCATTCAACAATGAACGACCATATAGCAGGTTTCAATCTCTACATTACACGAAAACACTTATTATAATAAGTCACAGGCGGTTTACGGCATACCTACGGAAGCACAGAGGTGACATGTGGGAATTTTTTTTATATTATCACGTGGCCACGCGATAATAAAAAAAGAAAAAACGAAAAACTTAACGGTATCGCGTGGCCACGCGATAATAAAAACTGAAAAATCGAAAAACTAAAGTTATCGCGTGGCCACGTGATAATAAAAAAAGAAAAAACGAAAAACTAAAGTTATCGCGTGGCCACGTGATAATAAAAAAAGAAAAAACGAAAAACTAAATTTTTCGCGTGGCCACGTGATAATAAAAAAAAAATTCCCACATGTCACCTCTGTGCTTCCGTTCATACCATTAATCATCAGGCAAAACTATTTAAACCCGTTTTCTAATACCACAATTTATATATAAAGCAATAGCTTCCTTATCAAATAATTGCAGTTGTCCACTTCACATTACCCTTGAAACTAAATGTACATTTTCAGGTCAGACGGTTTACATCGACTATAGATGTAACAACACATTACTGTCATCCATATATATGACAACCTCTGCCAATTAACTTACTCCTAAACTTTGACAATTGATAAGTGCTTACGGTTAAAACTAAGCCCGCACACAAGTAATGTATTTTTAGTACTGGAATTCATTTACACATACATGTCATTTATCCTGTTAATTTGAAGCTGTCTTAATTAAAAACTATACATCCTTATCCGGCTTTAAAGGGTAAGAAATTGCAGCTTGAGTGGGACTCAAAGACAGGAGCCTCTTTTTACGGGGCCAATGATCTATCGACTTGTAGACACAGAGGCTTTCTATTACAGGGCCAATGCTCTACCGGCGTGGTGACATTTTAGTAACTAAATTCTACCCTACGATACTGATAATACATGTAGTTATAGTTTGAAAACCGTCACATTTGAAACAAGTCCTGCAACACATTAACATGATTACAGTCAAAGATTATATGATAATGAGAAGTTAGCTGGTGGCTATTATTACAACAATATTAGTCAATATTAAAGAGGAGGTGAGAACTAAGAATGTATTCTTAATACCAGAAAAACGATGTATACAATATATTTCGCATTTCGAACATTTTATACGCCGTTTGGCTGTTACGTTTAGATTAGCTGACACGCATTACCCTTCTACTATATTTGAAGTGGTGCCATATTATGTACACATTTAGTACAATTACTCTGCAATCAACGGTCTCAGTCACATTTGTTTACATATTAATTGTCTTTAAAACAGGTAAATTGGTAAAAGATATTGACTAATTGTTTCATGTTGAAATGAAAAGATTACTTTAGTACTAAGTACCCATTTCAAAAACAAGAGGCTCAAATGCAATCCGACACGCACATCCACTAGAAAAATGAATAGTAGATCCAGATTCTTTTGTCTGCAATCGGAAATAGATGATCAAAATAAAAAACACACTTAACTGACTTTTCGATCGTCAGATGCTAATACCATTTTTTAGATGAAGACTTCGGTTTGATACTGTAAACACTACTCTTTGGACAGTTCGTAATATTTGTTACAATTAAAGCTTTTTATGAAGTGTCAGCCAGTGTTTCATGTACATATGTATATCAACTTCATAAGAAGAATTATGCATTTTTGCAAAACATCGCAAACGAACGGTTAGAGCGAGAATCAGTTACTTTATAAGTATATACAGACGCAATGTGGAAAGTTGTTGTTTTTTTCAATTCTCGTTGTACACTGAATGTGTTAAAAGTGTAATAAAGAGCAATGTGCTTATTTGCGAGTTTCCATGATATTTTTTGCAAATGTGGGCGCTCAAGTATATCAATTTTGTAAAAAACAATGTCAAAATATTAGTACAAGACTAGTGAAAGCTTTCATACATGTCCATCTTTTTTGTATGGTTTTGATAGTTTTGTTAGTTTAGTAAACTTATCGTACAGTGTCCACCATACGTCATACACTCAACAGGTTTAGAAACGCAAAGAGTTCCTCTGTTGAACATTTCTATTTGAATGACGCTATTGTTTTTATTTCTATTTAAGTCATTTTTTGCGATGAATTATTGAAACTTTTACAAGAATTCAATTTCATATTGTTTTTATTGTGTATGAAATTTGAAATAATTTGAAACAAAATAACATTGTTAAAATAAATCTTTTGCCACTTTTGCGTTTCTAAACCTGTTGAGTGTAATATGTCATATAAGCCCAGACAAACATCGTCAAACATTTCGTGTCTGTGTATGTGTAATGTTGACATAATCATAATACATTTGTAATAATAATTATCAATACATTAATGAACGACGTACATCAGGTTTTACAGAGCTACCTTATACGAAAACATTTAAGTCGCATTCAGTTTACAGGATTTCAATCAAAATGTCTAAAAGGGTGCTCTTGAAGTCATTGTTTGATCTAACAATAAATATTTACACAACCAGATAGCATTCTGAAATAAAAGCTCTGACGATAATGTTTCTGCTGGCGAGTAAAGGTATTATTCTACATAACGTAACAACAGGTACAGTTGAGATAAAGCCTTGCAACAGTAGGTGTCTGCAACAGATAATATGATGATTCCACAAGCATTTAGTGCTGTAGTTATTTTACTTTTACCATCATCTGTCAAAGCAAGTACATTCTCAGATCAAAGACGCCTTCATAAATACCTTCTAGTAAATATGGATGATAAAGTTCGACCGGTTTTTAATCAGTCGAAGCCTGTGGTTGTGGACATACAAGTTATCTTAATGGCCGTTTTGGGACTGAATGAAAGAGAACAACTACTAAAATCTACAATTGCCTTAGCATGTAGATGGAAATATGAAACGCTAACATGGAACGAATCGGAACATGGCGGAATAAAGAAAGTTAATATTTCACCAAGGGACTCGTGGATACCTGACCTTACTATAGGAAATTCTGTGGATAATTTGTTTATATTGACTGAAAGCGATGGTGCAAAGGTTGAAGTTGAGAGCAGTGGAGACGCTACCTGGTATACAGGAGCAACCGTTCATACATCCTGTAATATAGATATTAGCAAGTACCCGTTTGACATCCAGACCTGTAAGCTTCTCATTAGGAAGCTTGGTTTAGACAGTGAAATGTCCATAACTGCCGCGTATGACGAGGTTGTAACGCTGTTATACGAAGAAAATGGAGAATGGAACTTAAAAAACACAAAGGTACAAAGCATATCGATATTTAATGCCATGACGTTTCTTGAAATACATTTAACGTTAGCACGTAACTCATTATTCTACAACCTTAACGTGATTATACCCGTTGCTCTGTTGTCATTCATGACAGTGTTAAGTTTCAAGGTACCACCTGCTTGTGGTGAGCGTCTTAGTTACAACATTGCGTTGCTTCTGTCTTTCTTTGTTCTTTTTAATGGAATTAACGAGTCCATGCCTAAGGTATCAAACCGTGTACCTTATCTTCACGTATACGTCATTTATCAGCTGATTATGGCTGTAGTTATCACGGCCATTTCGATAATGCTGGTGAATATGTCAAGGACCCAGAAAACGACCGATTTACCGCTCATTGCTAAACTGCTTTCGCAGTGCTTCTATATTTCCAAGACACATAAAGCTCCAGTAATGGACTGCATGGAAGAAACTGTCAAAAGAAGCAAACTAGAAGAACAGCATGCGAATAATGAGGATTCCGAGTTGCAACGGGAAGCGGAGCCCAGGAAGACGATGGATATTCATATGGTTGTAGATCGACTAGGGAATGTTCTTTTGTACATTTTCACATTACAGTTCATATTGTCCACTACTGTACTTGTCTTATGTGTTTTGATATAAATGGCATTTGTTTACATTTGATAGGATAACGCACTATAAACAACACATTTATGTGATTAAGAATACACAATTAAAGTTTATACAATTAAAAATTAACATATACAAATTTAAATACAGATATATCTTCAATATAGCTTTAAAACAATATAGAAGCAGTATGTTCTGAAAATATAGAATACGTTTTAACTGTTCTCTAAGAATATGTCTGATGATATCAAAATCGTCAAATGACGTCTGATACATTTAGTCTGCCGGGAGCTTCAAAGATATGCTGTACACATAATTCTTAGCTTTTGTCCAAAATTATGTGTTGTCTTCCTAAAATCTCTTGACGTATGTTATATACATGTCCGTGTTCTGTTAGTATGTGCCTATATGTTGTCTTGTAAAACTCTTCTGTATGTAATAAGATACTCTGGATAGACCTGACAGCTGTCAAATACGACAAATTCCCGGAAATTCCAGTAACCATTAGCAACGACAGAGTCGCAGAAATCGTCTTCTTCACAACAGCACTTCCCTTCACACCCGTATCTGCACGGCATTCCGACAAACTTTCTCGCAGAATTTGCATGAAACACCCGGCCAAGACATGCACGAACCAAAAACATCTGTTTCTCGTCCTTTATATCACGCTTATGTTTCAAATCTTGAAAAAAATCAACATAGTACAGTAAACATAATGTAGATACAAAATGTACATGTTTTATCATTAAATGAACTTACAAAATACCAGAATACCGATTTAAAATTATTTAAAAAAACTAATTTTATATTTGTTTTTCTATTTAAAACAACTCTTTATATCAAGTTTTCGGCAATACTGCCTTTTTCAAGAAATTTGGCTGCACTTAAAGAGTTTTTTTTAAAAAGAAAAATAGTTATACTTATTATTCCCTGAGGAATATTTGAAAGAATTTATTGTAATATTATATTGTTTTATCTGAAGTTTAACCCATTCGCTAAATTGCTTTGTTGATAAGATAATGCCTATGTGAATAAAGAGGGTTAAACAGCTAAGTGTAAACCAGTTATTGCGGCCGCAACAGCGGCCCGGGGTGCGAAAAGATGCAAGTTCGAATATATGCGTCTGTCTCCATTTAAAAATTGAGGTACTTCTGAGATGAAAACTGTAGGCTCAGTCTAAATATTTACGGCAAATAATCATAATAATCTTCATTCATGTCAAACTAATTAGGATATTGGCAATGAAAAATTGGGACATACAGTATACATATTATTCGGTAACAGTAAAGTGTCGGTACTACAGTTCACTCAGTAGATGTGGTGTCATGTCAGGTTTTGCTTGTTCAACCAGAATTGGTTTCCTTGAGTTCTTTTGGGGCCATGCCTAAGCATCAATGTGGGCTTGCTGTGATAGTTTGTATCACAGTTTTTCTTGTTTATACCATATTACGTTCTCGATTTTAATAATATTTTAACGCTCTTAAGACTACTACATTTTGTATGTATGGGTTTTTATAAGCTTATTAGAACATTCCAAAGATGATTATTGTATGACGTACTAGATTATAGTTGCTTGCTGATTTAAGCTGTAAATGGGTTTGAGGTAATATTGTTAGGCTACGCTCAAATATGGTAAATGCATATATTGTAAGGTTGATTGTTATTACAGTCGGCTTTGAAGAGCAAAACGCATCGTTTGTTAGTTAGTGTGTTTTAAGTTAAACTTTGCAATAGTGAAGTATTACTGGTCATTTTGAAGTGCTAGACATTTGTCTGACGCAAAGAAAAATGGTCGGTCGTAGAATCTACACAAGTGCATAACACTTGGTTTGACGCAAAACCCAAAAAGTGGTCGGTTGTAGAATCAACACAAGTGCATTGCAATAAATTCAGCATTTAAATACATACCTGAATATTGGTCTGCTTTCGTTGAACTTTCGGCTGTGTAAATACCTTTGCCAAACATTGATGATTCGCTCCCTGGTAGCAGGCCCTGCTCAGCAATTGAATCGACGTTTTCCTTCAGTGTGCCGTGAAATAAATAGGTTTCATTTACTTCCGGATAAATGTCTGTCGCTAAAACTGAGCCATCATCAACTAAACCACTTGTCATAGTACCTGTCCTGTCGTATCCTGGAACTTCAAGAGTCCTAATAACTTTACAAGTAAGCAATGATTTTGCTTTCCTACGCAACATTTGTCGTCTCCTCGCGTAGTTGCTAAACAACTGAATGTTTTGAATCCTTTCAACTTTAACCACTTTGATATTACTATAAGTTGAGAGTCCAACCCCGTCACGACCGTGCCCGACAAACTGGCTTAACCAAGTACCAGTTACAACTTCTTCAATGTCAAGGAAAGTTTTTCTATCTACATCAACACGATATGAACCTTCAGTGCCATCAGCGGTCCAGTATCTTGGGGTATATTTATGAACTGGGGTATATTTATGAACTGTTGAAGTATTTGACGATAGAAACCTGGGAAACAGGTGTTTGAATATATGGATATAAGCTGCTTTCAACAGCAATTTAATAGTCCGAAATGGTTCTATCATCGCATGCGTTGTTTGACGCTTGAACCTTTACTGCTATCTGAAATGCCTAAAGATAATCGAATGCTTTAAATTATCAGGTAGATTCAAGCGATAAGGTGCTTTTATTTACCATAGTACGTAGAGATTAGTTTATAAGTTGACAAAATAATATTTTTTATTCAACCCTTACTATATATTAAATGATTAATTGTTGAAATTGATTAACTCCCAAATCTACAATCAAAATGTCATGCAAACACGTACAAAATAAAACGAATCAATGGTTACAATGTAACAACGATCAGCAATAAATAAGGACATCTAAATTTAAAAAGAAAATCACCTCGTACCCACTATAAAAAATAATAATATTCTATATGAGTTATGATACATTCTCTGAGATCTTACTGGAGTTTTCCTTCTTTATTCTTGAATTATTTCGGCAAACTAAAATATCCCGGAATATCTACTGATACAGGTGTCTCTCATTAATGCAAAATTATACAGCCGCACCACTTTCAAGTCATATATATTCAAGAAATGTGTGATTGCCGCGGTGATATTTTAAGACATTTTGATGGAATGCTAGAACTATAAAAGATGAAACTACTATGGTCTTGGAGTATATTGCCTTCTATACAATCAGTATTTATGCTGAGAATATAGCTGATAGGCATACCTTCTTTATATGAACCCAGCTTTTAATTTCTTCCTAAGATATTGTTGGAAGAAATCCCACAATCAGTTAAACATGTTAAATGAATTCTCAAAAATTAATATAAGCACAATCAATAGTCGTTTAACGCTGATAAAAGTAATTTTCACTGCATCAAAAGTCACGTAATATTTTCAGATTTCCAAAAGCCTACTGTAGATTGAAAATACGACTGGCCAGTAAAAAGGTCTCTATAAAATATACAAAATGAAAAATGTCTGGAATGTAACACCACTTTTTTATTCTACTGGATACACTTGTGTTATAGTTTTCTATTAACATCTAAAGATTCTAGAACAGCAACTATACCTTTTCGCTACTAAGTATAGAACAAGTATAAGCAATGGAATACTACAATAACATGTGAGATATCCTGCTACAATACAGTTCATTTTTAGATATCTATATTTTAATAGATATTTTCTATATATACATGTATTTACAACGTAGCAAAATATATTAAAGACGAAGCACCCATCTTAAAGTCTCATTATCACTGAAAAAACACATAATACGTCGACGTGCGATTTTGTACCTTCGGACATTTTTGGGCGATTTTTAGATTTTGACATAATCATAAAGAAAAATATTTAAGGAATTCATTACTTTTTATTGCGCCCAAATATTCAAATTTTTCATAAAGTTACAAACAATCTTGTAATTAGACAAACGTTAACAAAGTAACGTCGGCGTTAAAATGAACGTCACTTATACGTGACGTCAAAATACATAAATGTTAAAGACAATTTCGAGTTGTATTTAACTCTTATTAACGGTTACCTATTCACGAGTAACTTATATATCCCTTGAACGTAATAACAATGTAACCATGGGTATAGAAAACTGATTATAACTATCAAATAAGAAAATATTGCGTCACTTGTTGTGTTTCAAAATTTAAAACCAAGAATTTCTGCCGGTTTATAATATTAACAAGTAAACTGCCTGCAAAATGCATGACGTCAATAAAAACTTTAGCATCAATGTGTTTTCCATGAAGTTTTTAACAATACAGTTTGTGAATAAACTATGCTAAAGATAACAACTGAGAGCAATAAAATCTGTCAACAATGTTGATATCACTCCTCTGGAAGTGATGGGCATAATATCTCCTGAAACTCTGGTCTTACATATCGGCGCACACTCTTATACAGATACTCTTGTCGGGCCCTAGTAAGACCGGCCGGGCGTATCATCTCTGGATAAATGCCAAAGTTCACGTTAGCACCGCGTTGCATAATCTCAATACGTACTTCCGCATCACCAGACTTTTCACGTACGTACACTGCCCGTTTGTCTTGGTCTGTGAAACGGAAAACATGGTACTTTCGGATCCCCTTTAACGGCAAAAATGTCTGTGGCAGGAAGGACTTCCAGTCGTACCTAAAGATCAAATTTCAATGGGTTTCTTTTTTTTATTCAGAAAGAGATTATTTTTTATATTTTACTTCTCGTGTGTCATGTATAATTTAGTATCCGTATTAAAACAGTAAAATATTAATTTGAATTAAAAAAGACATATCTTATAGACTAGAAAACTAGGGATATAGAATACGTTAACTAGCAAACTCAAGATAATTCCGTGCCAGACGCTTACGCAAATAAAACAGTGTTAAATCAGTTTGCCTTTAGGCAGGTAAGGGAGTGCCCCCAAACGTGTCTGACACCACCCCCTTCCGCAGGGGGCACTCCCTTACCTCCGAGGAGTTAACCATATTTGAATCATAAACTTAAGAAGGACTCCATTTAAGGTGTGGCATACAAGTGGTATTATTCTTACATATGCGTGTGCTGCGAAAAAGCGTTTCAGGACCAAAGAACATTTTTGAGGCATCTGAAACATATGCTGGGAAGAAAACTGTAAGATTAACGGAAATTGCTTTTTGAAGGTAAAGTCTTAAACGATAAATACACTGACCGATATTTTGTCGAGCTCACTAGAGGTTTCAGCTTTTCGTTGGATGCTACGTAATACGGATAAGACCATAGTGTTATCTCAAAATAAGTTCAAGATGTAACGTTATAATCGAGACATGTCGAATTTCTCAAACTCAAACTATAGCATGGATTTGGCGCCACTTCAGTTACCATCAACACAGCATGCTGGGCGTGTGACAAGATTGAAGTACCGCTCGAATACTGCGAGAAGTGCAAATCGAGATACTGTAGCAAACATTGTCAACTTTAGACTGGTCCCGTTTTCATCAGTCGATATGTATATCACCTCTCTCAAAGTGAAAATAGTGACGATGGAAAGAAGGAAAATAAGACAAAAGATAGAAAATGAGGTAAGAGGAGGAAAGGTGAGGGGGAGAGGAGGAAGGAGGAGGGAAAAGGGAGGAGGAGGAGGAGAGAGGAGGGTAAGATAAGTGAACAATAAGGTCGAACTGATAGATAAGCTGGTAGTAAGTAGGATATATCCTATTTACGTGTGAATATCGATATTACTGCAACGGTGGTTTTTAAACGTCTTAAAGCTTGAGTCTTAAACGATAAATAAACAGAATGACATTTTTTACTTCAGTGATTGCTTGGATGTCAAAGTGAAGACGCACACTTGAGAAAAATGGATATATTCGATACAAAAGAAAAGAGAGTAAAGAGGAAGTTTAATAGGAGTGCATCTCGTAAAGCCATGTGCCTCATTCTGAAATGTATATACGGATGGTCCTCCCAGCGGAGCAGACGACAGCTATAGCTAAGAGTATGCTTGATCGTCAGTCCAAACCTAAAGTGACATTAATCGATCTGGAATTGCAACGAATGAAAGAAGTCAGTTAAACACGGAAGCGTAAAGGTTCCATAGGGAAGTTAGATGGTATTAGTAACAAGAGTACCAAGAAAGCCGAAGCAGACCTCAAAAGAAGATGAAAACATCACTACTATTGGACAGGTATTAAACTGAACACTTACATGACTCCTCCTCATTTGCAGTTTAGCCTTCAAGCGCGATGTTTGAATGTGATACATGTTTCAAAGTCTTTAGAAGACGGGATAATATGTTGCGGCATAAAGGTCGCACATCCGGACGAAGATTCAGAGGAAGACGTGATGTCAGACATTTCTGTACAAGAGGACATTTTTGGACCTGTTAATGAAAACAATTCTGGTAACAGCGATGACGATATGTCTGTAACATCTGAGAAGAGTTTGGATATTGACCCTTGGGAATACATTGTAGAGGAAGCGTTTGATAAGTGCCAGTCGCAGTATGAAACCGAAGTGAAGGAGCTTATGGAAGAAGATACCGAGATCAGTGAAAGTGAAGCCAGAGAAAATGTCTTTGAGGACATGAAAAGCACTTACAGGAAAGCCATGATGAACATTTTCGGTAGAAAACTGGTGTGGTTCGATGCTATGAAGAAGGATCCCATCTATAAAGCGATAAAGAAGACAGTCAATCAACTAATTGCAACAGAACACTACGAAGGGGAGGAAGCCTTAAAGTACGCCATTCTTAAACGGAGATTTCTGTTTGATAAAGTGCTAGACAATAACGTCACTCCACAGTTGGAAGAGGAAGAAGACACGGAACAAATGGAAGATACTGAGTGAAAGTGATACATGTATAACAGGACTGTCAAACTTGTTCGGCTAATAGTAAACCGATATTGTCGAAGCTAAAGTGAGCTGCGTGTCTTTTGTATATAAAAAAACTTTATGATCTGTGACATTTCTATCAACGAATTGACTGACTTCATTCATTTGTTCCATCTGGAAAGAGCAAAACTTGTGTCTGTTTTAGAAGAAAAAAATAAATGTAGCTAATAAACACAGATGTTGCTTTGTGACTTCTCTTTCTCGGTCATTTTTCCAATAGGTGGTGTTTACCATTTAACTAAGGGTATATAAAAACGTCTAGCAACAAGCAAGAGTTTAAATCAAGTAATAAGCTTTTATCTAAAACTATTCATTTAAAATATACGCAAGATTAAATTAATGTCTTCCTACAGCGCTCACTCCACTAAACTAAACGCTATTCAAAGAAAAGGCTTGCGGTTTATGGGTCGCAGTGTGTGCTTGGTATTCTTTCAAAAAATGTAATTTTATCGTGTCACCATGACAATCTCGCTTGTTATTTAATACCTGTTTATGGTTTTTATAAGTATGCAGTTGATGTCATTTCGAAATATATTAGTTATCAACTTTTTTTTAAATATTTGATTAATCTACATGTATGTTGAGAGAAATACGCAAAAGTTTGTTTCATTTTCATTGCATTATACGCTTGAATAAACCGTCCTATCTTTTATAAGTGTTTCATTTGGAATTTTACAATGGGTAGGTTCCATTTATTGGTCATTGGGGTGCTCATTAAAGTCCAGTATTACTTGTATGATTTCGACGGCATACCCCAAATTTGAAATGAAATAATCCAAAATATCAACATACATGTCTCATTTGCAGAAACCAGTGCCATATAGATAGAAATCGAATATGTTTGTGTTTTGTTTGTAATCGTGCTTATTGGGTCCACCATCCTCTAAAGAGGCAATATTCGGTACGACCCGAAATCGAATAAAACATTTTGACACATATAGCCGCAAACATTCAGGAGACCGAACCAACCGTTAGATATCCCTAAAAGGTTAGAATCCGTTTGCATTGGTCTGTTTCTCCTCACTACCTCCGAGGCTTTCATTTTCACATGCTTGAGAAATGCCTTACGGTTTTCAAACACGCAGTCGCAGCATACACAGATATTTGAATAATACTCGCATGTATGCCATACTCTGAAGTGGTGTAATAGGTTTCTCCAAAGCAAAAAAAACGTACCCACATTTCCTACAATGAAATATGATGTTCTTGTCGTTACTCTCCATAGTGAGATAACGGTCTCGCTTTATTAGCAACTGACCTCGCCGTCTGTACCAAATCACTATCATATATATCAACACCATAAGCCACAAGAAGTGACCCACCTCATAACCGCCTCGTACCTCCTCATTACCTCCTCATACCTCCTGAATGACTCATCTTGTCACTTCGTGTGGCTTATAGTGTTCATATATAGTGAATTCCTACTATACCCCTGTAGAGATATATTATGTGACCTTTGCTGCTAACATCTTATAGAAAACCGACTATGCATGTAAGATTTACACACCGGATATTTAGTGCTGAATTGAATGGCGGACGCAAAAGCGATGATATGGTCTCCGAACCGGTCGTTATAACCTGAAAAGTCTGCTGCTGTCTCTCAGCGTGCATATACTCTCTTCAAATGTATCGTTTTAAATATATATTAAAAAATTAGTTTTTCAGAGGTTATTGACACACTAGGCACACTACAGTACACAAACAGATAAACCTTGATTTTAAAACATACCGGCACAGTTGTCTGCATGCAAAACACATCCCTTTTCACCAAACCCATATCTGTATAAAGAATGGTGCAACATACTCAAAACAGCATTTGGTCCATGAGTACTCGTTCCGTCCTTACCTGTAAATGATACATGAGAACAACTTCGGTTACTGAAAATTTACAGACGCCTTAAAATTTTATTTATTATTTAAATCTCAGATGTTATTCCTTACGAACGTTTTTTTCTCTATTTGTACCTTGTCGGCTGATTACTGAAATTTTTAATTTAAGGATGATTTGCTAAATATGATGAAATTCAACAGAATTCTAAGCATAACTTGCAGTTTTTAATGATTTCGGTGAACCTATACAGGATTTATGTTTTTTCATATATATGCAATGTAATAACACAAACCTATTGTTTGATCCTCGTCAATCAAATAATTGTACTGGTGGGAAATGGAATCAACACGAACCCCAAAGATTTGAATTTTACGCCTCGAAATAAAGTACAGAGGTCCCATTTGTTGACTGTACTGAGGGAGAGCTACAGCCTGGCTGTAATCAAACGTATAGTGAACCTTCCGAAATTCCGTAGTGAGTGGCGGAACGGGACCGTCAGGGCGCTCATGGCCGTGCATTTCTTCTACAGCCTCGAGCACACTTGTTTTGTACTGCTCACGCTCTTTCTGTGCTGCCTAAAATTGAATACATATATAAAAGGGTACAGTATAAGCAAAGCGAGCACTTGACATGTAAACATTTACAGCAGTGTCATGGTAAATCTCCATTAAACAACACTAATGTTGTGAACTGTCACGGGAGATAGATACAATACTAGCACGTCAGTTTGGAATGATTTATCACTTAATATCAAAACGTCTTCATCTTTATACAGTTTTAAAAATAATTTAATGAATCATTTGTATGACAGTGAAATCAGTTCTTGATATTGTTTGAATGTTTTCTTTTTCATACATACATGTATATATATTGAATATACATGTACATGTGTTAATTATGTGTCCGTCTTAATGCACTTCACGCAGTTTGTCACTGCTGTCTTTCATAATGTAATTTTTTATCAATGTTTGAAGGCGTCCTTGAAAATAAGTTTGTCATCAAGTGTTTGATATCACATGTTGAATTACCTTCGTTAAATAAGGATTTTTATTCTATTTTTATTATTATTATTATTATTATTAATAAAATCACAAAGCATTTGAAAGTCTTATTTACATTTCATGAAAAAAACAGCTTTATTTATCACTCGCGAGATTTATCTGTGTCTTGCATTAGGACACTAAAACCACTTGGGCAATTTTAGATTCACCGATCCTGGTGCGAACGCGCTATCACTGCACCAAGGTGGCACCTGTTCAGTTCAGTGTAGGTGTATCATGTATACACGTTTAACTTGTTAAATACATGTACCAAGCCGGGTATTTCATGTTATAAGTTTCAAAGTTTATATATAGACAGCAATCTGCATTCGGTGGCAATGAACATAATTGAATTACCTGTATATGATCTCTCAGAGCTGTTGCTGCGTCGAGCTTGTCGCTTTCGGTGGTAGCTGGCATTTGCTGCATACATCTTCCTGCGGTGACATTATCTTAATGTGAGGCAAGCAGTGCCTCCATACATCTTTAAATGACGTTAAACCCAGGGACTTAATAACTACACCACCACAAGCCTCTCTATGTACTCTTTATGTAACTCTCCTTTCGTGATACTAGAAGGTAGAAGTATTGGTGCCTCTTCATCCCTTCCTCTTGGAGCAGCCGGCATTGGTAGACCGTAGAGGTCCGCATATGACACTAAAAAGTCCACACAATATTTTACATCTTCATAGCGAAGTGCATTGTGTGGTTTCTTGCCGGTGTTACCATGCACCCTTGGAACAGCTCCATTAACAGACATATGTACTTGTAAAGATTTTACAGTTCTCTTTCCAATGTCATAGATGAAGCAAAACACTGTCTTACACACAATATTTCCACTATTGGTAAACCTGTACCGGATACGTTTCCTCTTGCCTTTCCTGGTTTCATCCCCACTGATCCTTGCAACGTTCCCATTATATACATCTCTTTTTCATCTTTTTGCATTTCTCTTGGTGACAGAATGGGTTTTTCTATGTCTGCACTTCTGAACTGCTTCAAACAATTTATCTTACATGTACACACTATCTGTTCATCATTATGCAATGTGTCAAAATCAGAGTCTGGCGTTATTTCATTTCCTTCACTTTCGTCGGCCCTATCCACATATCCGCATATTCTATCCACCCGTGTAACCAGTCCCTGTTGTTGTTCGAGATCAGTGAAATCATCCCAACCTTCTGAATCATCAAGATCCTCACAGGTGGGAATGTTCGGGGAATCTTGTGTTGAGAAGCCAAATTCTTCAAACATAGTATCAAGTTCCTGGATAAAAAACATTGATCAATTTATTTATTACGTTGTTTTATTTATTTTGGTATATTGTAAATAAATCTATAATTTTAAGTTTCATCAAGTGTGAAAACATAATAATTGCTACTTTGCATAAATTGTTTAATAATCAGTTTATAATAGAGCATTCGTGGAATTAAAAATAAATGAAATGGAATAGAGCACGACATGAAACAAAAGAGTGAAACATTTCTGCCAGTAGATTATAAAAAAAATGAATGTAGCGACCGGGTACCGAACTCATGTCCTCTCGCACCGTACGCGAGGACGTACCCACTACACCTGCGCATTAATCAATTTCTGCGATGCTATTGTAGTAGATAACACTTATTGAAAGGGAGACAACACAGACAAGGGAAGACAAACGGCAAGTTGCTAGGTTATTGTAAACAAACAACTGTCCACAAAGATATGTTCTACAAAATGACTATTATCCTCATTTTAATGTCGAAATCAAAAGACACGTTTCTAGTGTTCACAAAACCTATTCAGTTATCTTTAAAAGAAATTAAAGAGATCGACTGATATATGTGCAGTCTTTAAACGGCAGAGCTGGAGGGGCAGACGAATGTATCACATGAGTCATTTTATCCCTTTTCTGATCATAATTTCGTAATTTTATGGCTTCAAAATTAAAGTTATAGTGTTAAAGAAAGTGTTTTACCTGAAACTGATCCATTTTCCTGCATAATATGGTTTATTTACAAAAAAACATCGTGAATGACGGTAAGAATTACTTCACAAACTTTCCCGTAGTTTTTCACGGTGATTCCGTTGAACGTCCGAAGGTACAAAATAATACGGATAGAGTACGGTTATAATTGTTTCCTGTTTAAAACGATGTTGACATTACCTCTTTTTTTATATTTGTGTCACACCTTAACGAAATAGCGGTGACAGAAAGCGTTTCTTAATTTTTGCAATTTATCATCGAAAAAACGTATTTTTATTTAAAACATGTGTTTTCAATTTAAAAAAGCAACATAAGGAGTGTTTGTCGTACAAATAACGGTCAATTTTGCCAGTTTGACATCTTCCCTTAGTAATTTATTTTACATCCAAAATGAAAATAGGACTTTAATGATAAAGACACAGTCCATCTTCAAAAACATTTATATGATTAAAACAAATAACTCACTCTGATACTGCATTTAACAATGAAAACTGCAAAATGAAAAGATCGCATTAAGTACAAAATATTTCACAACAAGTTTATTATTGCAAATGATGTCATTGTGGTTTTGCGTGAACAATGGCGGATCAACCAAAAGTAACGGGGAAACGAGGTCGGCCGAAAATAACGGAATCGCAGAGAAAGCGGCGAAAGTTAGAAAGGAAAAGGACGCATGATCGATCGAGAGTGTATCTAGGCAATGAAGTGAACAGATGGATCGAGGTTAGGAGGGATAAATAACCTGCAAAACGATCGTGAAGTTGCAACTTTTCTGATCGATAGGTATAAATCCACTAAATTTTCATATCTGTTGCTTTCGAAAAACTGACATTTATCTTTCTCGTTTCATCTCTGGTGAACAATATACAGATGTCTGAGTTGTACAAAGTTGTAGAATCTGTATATAGGTTTGTTTCTTTTTTGTGCAGAGTGCAGGATCACCCGGTGGAATATTTCACCTTCAATATGTTGATCAGGACTCGTGATACTAGGTTTTAGCTCACTATTAAGTTGATACTCTAGAATTATTGACTGAATTATATGACTGCTGCATATATACAACCATTTGTTTTTTAACTCTGATTCCATCACAGATAGAACCTGCATACACATTTAATAATTTATGTTTATTTGCAGATACAGACATTCTGTGCAAAAAGATGTAAGGCCTGGAACATCAGAAGTGGTACAAGGTAGATTTGCATCCACCCCAGGAGTTCGACATGGCATGCAGGTTGATGTTAGGCCTGGAACATCAGGCGTACAACGTCCATCCAGACTTACATCTACCCCAGGAGTTAGACATGACATTCATGTGGTCAGCTCACCTTCGGTGTCTGGTGTGTCAGCAGCAGAAACAGAGCTTACAGACAGGTAAAATGTTTTATGAATAGCAATTAATTACTATCAAGTTAACAACACATACAGGCAAAATGTTTATTTGACTCCAATACCGAGTATGTTATTTCCTGTATGCAAATGCCAGTCTTCCTGATGTGTAACATGATATAAAGTTTAGAGTCATCACCCATTTCCAGTTTTTAATGCTGCAAAACATCTAAATTTTTTAATGCTGCAAAACATCTAAAAATGTAAAAAATATTTTAGAGATAGATTCTATATCAGTGGATGTTACCGGTATGTCTGGACTTGAAGTAATTGCTTCTTCTGGAGACAGCAGTAAAGAGTGAGTTTTTGTTTCTTGATGATGTTACATTTTTTGTGACCAGATCTGTTATCTATCAGTATTATTTTTCACTCTCAGTAAACAAGCAGAGGCTGTATTGCATTTCAAATGATTTGTCCATATATAAGATGTATTGCTAACATGAAGAGTCATATTTTATTTTGCAAATGATTTTATTTCCCATTAATCTTTGAAGAATGAATGTGATTTTATTTGTATTTCTTTTTTTCATCTGCATCTTGCAACTTTGTGATATTTTTTCTGTTTTTTTTTTTCTTCAGATTGCAGAAGTCATCAAAGAGTACACAGATGTCTTCCAGACCTCATGTCATGAAAACACTCTTCATCCTTTGTGGATCCATCCAAGTAAGTTTCAGGGTGGTGGTCAACCAATTGAGGAATACCATATTTATATAATGGTTTAGATACCGGGTAGATGAAATACTTTAACTAAAGTGGTATGAATATGAGACAAGTGCTTTTTTATGCAAAGAAAGCAGAAGTTCACTATTGTATTGTCAGCTAATAAGAAAAGAGACCTTCAGTGTCACAGCTGAACATGTAATATGTTGCACCTCCAAAGATTTTTACTTTACCTTGCTTGTTGAGGGACAAGTTATAAGTGGCTTCAATTTTATAAATATCACAATTTCAAGATAAAATCCCATGTGAAAGATCAGTCGTAATTTAGCTAAGGCCATTGGTAAATGTCATTTAATCAAAAATATTTCAAATGGTTCTGCAATAGATGACTACATGTATTCATACATCACATTTGTAGGTATCAAACATAACTTTTTTTGTTTCTATTCCAGTATTTCCATAAATATTACTCATGATGAGGACATAGAGGTTAATGAAGAAGACCTAGAAGACCCTGACTGTGAGCCAAGCATTCTCATATCATCTGTGCTGTAAGTGAAATATAAGAAGCACTGTGCTAAAATTCATGCATTTGCATACTGTAGTAAGGTAACTGCTCTACTAGCCTGTAGTCAAATATCACTACAATACCGGTATTTTTGGAGTATACTAGAGTTGTCCAGTCACTTGGTGGTCACTCAACTTTTACAACATGGGTAGTTTGAGGAATGAACTCCTTCATTGTCAAATTTGATGACTGAATATACACATATTATGTGTAATCACTAGGAGTAGTGTAAGTGCAAGGCAATTAAATGTCTGCAGCAATAATTATATTTGGCAGAGTTATGACTGTCTTGCACATATTTCAGTAACAACTTTTGATTGATTCAATGCTTATTTTTGTATAAATGATTCAATTGCTTTTACTTAGTAGAAAAGGTTTTTCATTTCAAGGGTTTCTTTACTTAGTAGAAAAGTTTTTTTTTTTATTTCAAAGCCTTGGAAAAAGAGAGTCAACAGAATTTTGCTTTGTTACTTAGTAGAAAAGTTTTGTTTTTCATTTCAAAGCATTGGAAATAGAGTCAACAGAATTTTGCTTTGTTACTTAGTAGAAAAAGTTTTGTTTTTCATTTCAAAGCACTGGAAATAGAGTCAACAGAATTTTGCTTTGTTACTTAGTAGAAAAAGTTTTGTTTTTCATTTCAAAGCATTGAAGTCGAGCGTGATGTCTTGTGGACAGCTCTCGTTAAGTATTGTAATGAGTTTTTTGCTCTCCTGGGACTCATAAACACAATTTGGAATGGTATAAATAATATGAATAACACTGAAAAACCGTGAAGAACATAGACTGGTTATTAAAACTTGTAGCATTCTGTGTACATGTTTATTATACAGAACAGACTGCAGCACTGGATTGGATGCATAACATGAAATAAACACCTTAAAGAATATACTAATGTGATTATCAGACTGCACACATTGGGATAATTTGGGCATGATTTGTCAGACAACTCTGCATAGCCTAGTTGCATCAATGGTATTACTAAAAACTGATGGCACCATTGCAGGGGTATACATCGCAACAGTGGTATCTCCAGTTATAACTGAAACAAGCACAATTGAATTTTCAGCATTATTTTTAATTATCTCCTCGGTCTACCATTTGTATCATGGGAATTATAAGACATAGATTTTGGATTTTATATAAGAAATGTAGGATAAAAAATGTCATATCAGCTTCCTACAAATTGCTAATGTCTACTTATTATGATACTTTATAAAACAGATAACCATATGTAATTAAAAGGGTTAAAATAACAGAACACATGATGAAATTGTTTTACATGCACTTATTTTTAGGCCAAAGGAATTTGAAGACCAGTGTGATGACGTTGCTTTTGAAGAAGCAGAATTCGGGTTAGAAAGAGTAGGGGAAGAACTGGTTGAAGAAGATCATCCTGTAGAAGAAGTTATATCGGATGGCATTAGATATATAAAGACTAATGAAGATTGCGATGTAGCGTCAAAAGCAGTAAAATGTATTTGCTTCGTTGATCAGCTGATGCAGCTAGCAAAGTTAAAGTGTGACACATGTACAACATGCAACAGCCGGGATGTGGAAATTGTGGACAGTTATATTGGTTCTGCAGTATATTTGAAATGGGTAAATATTCCAGAATTGTGAAGAGTAATACAATTTACTTTTCCTGTATGATTTACTGTAAATTTGTCAGTATGATTTGAAAAGTGGACACACCGTTGCATAGTGGAACATGTTTGCCTCAGGATTGCAAGGCTCTGGGTTCTACCCCTACCAAAGCCATGTCGGTAGTGTCTTAGGCAAGACACAAATATGTCAACACTGCCTCTCTTTCAAAGTTGATTCCATCTAGAATGAGTGTTGAAAGTGATTAATCTAAGTTGTAAGAACTTATTGAGCAATTGATAAAAAAGAAATCAGTATATATAAGAAATCAGATTTGAAAAAAAAAAATTCTGTCCTGTCTACTCTATATCACAACCACAAATAAGTAGTAAACATTTGCTTTCCTTATAGGTCTTATGAGTAGTAATAACTAAATCAAGGGAATATTTTAGTTTCATATTTCTTTTGTGTTGATTAGAAGGAATGATATTTTTGTATTGTAGCTGTGTAAGGAAGGACATGTCAGTCTTCGCTGGTGCTCACAGCCCATTCTTAATCGACGCATGCATTGCGGTGACTTTTTGATCTGCTCCACCATATTGACCAGTGGGAACAATTACAGTAAAATGAAGTTATGGGCATCAATGCTTCATGCAAAGTTTCCGTCAGCCAATCAGTTCCATGCCATCCAGGGGAATTATCTTATTCCAACCATAGACTCTTTCTGGGCACAACACCAAAGGGAGGTACTGAGCGCCTTTCGAAATGAACAGATTGTTGTCTTGGGTAACATTTTTTGGAAAACAACTTCATTATCAAGTGTAAAACATCCAGTACTGCTTTGCAACGGTTGCATGAGATTGTACTCCAGTATTTGTCAAGCAGTGTCTCACCTTATTCCACTGACTATGATGTTATGTTTTGTTGAACAAAACACTAACTGAAATGGCATCTTTCAGCGATTCCCGCCTGAGATGTTGTATCTTGTCTTTGAATAAGACAATCATTTTAGTCAATTTGGCAATACTTGGAAACGTGTATCAAAAACGTATTTGAGATTGAAGAATGAATAGTTTTTATTGAAGATCACTATTGTGCTTTATGTAGCTGAGACTAACCTACCAAATAATTACATTAACACAGTACTTTGTTACCTTTTATAACATGATGCAGGCTATATTTCTGTGCTTCTGTTTACACAAATGACTCGTGAAAGAGCCTTATTGAATCCTAAAGATGTGTTTATAAAGTTTTCAAAACCGACAGATATAAGCAAGCATATTTCTTCAGGAGTACTATATCAAAATCAAAATTTCAGGTGATGGTCGCAATGATTCCCCTGGACACTGTGCTCAGTACTGCTCCTACACCCTCATGGAACAAGAATCCAAGAAAATCCTGACTCTGAAAACAATGGATAAAAGAATGATAGACAGGAAGTCTGGCAATATGGAGAAAGCAGCCTTTCAGGCTGCCCTGACAGAACTCGGCGAGAAGGATGTCGAAGTTAAGGAGGTTGTTACAGATGCTCATTTAGGAATAGGTGCTTTAATGAGTAAGTGTCTATTGTCACTCTGAGTAACTGTTGTTTTTTATGTTATACATGTACTCAAAATTTAATATTACATTGTACTAAGTGGTTGTAAACCAGGAATGCCATTATGGAAAGTTATTTCTTTTGTGAAGATAGAGCAGTGTACAATATTTGTAATCTTAAAAACTCTTGCCATCATGCTTATTTATCATTTTCAGCAAAAAGGATGTATCTTCATTTATCTTTTGTATGTGGAGATGAGTGAAGAGAGCTACTTTTGCCTTGGTCTTTTCTTGAAAATATATAAACAATTCTATTTTGTATTTCTGAATGAAAATGTTGTCATTTGCTTTATTTCAGAAACACGCTACCAGGATGTAAAGCACTCCCATGACATTTGGCATGTGGCAAAGAATTTAGGGAAAAAGCTTTCAAAGGTAATATTTTTCATTATGATACACTAAAAGTAAGTTGGTACATACACAGTGGTCACATTAAAATGATTTTAGTACAGTCAGTAAGTGATTAAAACACAGCAGCACAATTGAATACACTTGTTTTGGTTTAGAAAGCTCATTGTGAGTCTTTGTATTCTTACTTTCTTGTTACATTGTTCCTACTGTGAAAGTTACTCATTAGTTTTTACTCTCATTTTTGTGTCGCCCTTTCGGAGAAAAGGCGATACATAGGGATCGCTTTGTCCGTCGGTCCGTCCGTCCGTCACACAAACTTAACGTTGGCTATAACTTTGCCATTTCTTAAGATGTCTTCATCAAACTTCACAATTGTATTGCTTGTGACAAGAGGGTCATGATGCCGCCAAATTTTGTAGGTCAAGGTCATATTTGACAGAGTTATGCCCCTTTTTGTACTTAGATTTTGTCGCGAAAACTTAACGTTGGCTATAACTTTGCCATTTCTTAAGATTTCTTCATCTAACTTTCAAATTGCATTGCTTATGACATAAGGGTCATGATGCCGCCAAATTTTGTAGGTCAAGGTCATATTTGACAGAGTTATGCCCCTTTTTGTACTTAGATTTTTGCTATTACTTTGCCATTTTTTAAGATTTCTTTATCAAACTTTGAAATTGTATTGCTTGTGTCAAAAGGGTTGTGATGCCGGCAAATTTTGTAGAACAAGGTCATATTTGACAGAGTTATGCCCCTTTTCGTTCTTAGATTTTGTCACGAAAACTTAATGTTGGCTATAACTTTGCCATTTCTTAAGATTTCTTCATCAAACTTTCAAATTGCATTGCTTATGACATAAGGGTCATGATGCCGCCAAAATTTGTAGGTCAAGGTCATATTTGACAGAGTTATGCCCCTTTTTGTACTTAGATTTTGTCACAAAATTATTGGTTATTCTGACAAAGCATAAGAGGGCGACACAAGTGTTCTACTGAACACCCATCTAGTTTCTTCTTTAAATAAATCATTGACTTGACAATCATGTACAAGTTCTAAGATGCTTGATATGCCTTGTTTCAGATTGCACAGAGAAAGGGCAATAGTCTCCTTCACCAGTGGAATAAAGATATTGTGAATCATTTTTGGTTCACTTGTAAGACTGCAGAGAACAATGGCCAGTTTGTGGTAAGAATTTGTAGGTTTTCAAATAACATGTATGCATTTAGACTGGAATATCATATGAAACATCTCTGGTACAGAGGCTTATAAACTGTAGCAAAGCGTAGTGGTGTTATATAGGTTACAGTTTCTGTAGCTAACCCTGAAGGTTGCGGATTCGAATCCCACTGTTGTGATAGCCATATCTCCTTATACGACCCCTTACTGGTTTTTCAGGAAGCAGTCTCGAGAAAGACTATAAGCTGCAAGCTTTCTTCACAGTGGAGCTAAAATGAACTAGTATAAATAAGTGTTTGAAAAACATTTTGTTTTCATGTTTCTGCAAAAAATCATAGTTACATTTTATTCTCTATTTTATTATGCAAAGTCCGACACACTATACTGTAAATGTATTTATCTTAGGAGGTGAAACTATAAGAACAAATTCTAATGGCTCTTTCCAACTTTCCAAGAAAGTACCTTATAATATACTTTTTTCATAGGGAATATGGAGTAGTGTTCTCCATCATGTAGTAAATGAACATGAGTGGATTTTGTCGCATGGTGGAGATGGTATTTACCAATGCCTGCATGGGCCATTGTCAGACCAAGACAGGAACAAGCCTTGGCTTAGTGCATCACAGCATAAGCACACATTAAGAGATTTGGCAGGTGTGGTGCTTGACAAGAGACTTTTGAAGAATGTACACTACTACCTAAACTTCAGGTAAGTAAGTTTTTCCATTATGAAGATTATAAACATGTAATGTTTCTGATGTTCATGTTTCAGCAAAAATCTCACCTCGGGCTGTTATGTACAGTAAAACATGCTTAAAGCAGTTAGTCAAGATAGTGTTGAAGTGGTCTCTAACACAGGTGGTTTTATACTACATGTGCATATATAATAGTATGAGCTACAACAGTACTTGCTACTGAAGCTCTTAATTCATGTATTCACTTGCACACTTTCAACTTCAATGTCAATTTGATAAAATTGAAATGTTACTTTGACACTTCAGGAAACACTTTGGGAGAGAACCTAAATGAAATCCTATATATATATTTATATATATGGTATGCTCAAATGGTAAATTCAACATTGTTAGTTTGGCGGTTGTCTTAACAGGAAGAATTCATTGTACTGATCAAGCAGTAATGACTGCCGAACCCCTGTTAAGCCAATGTTACAACTTTCATATGTTTGATTATATTACACTTGTGGTTTAGTTACCAAGAAACAATTAGCCTTCTAAACATTCATAATGTAATACCGTATATCGTTTTTTTTCGCGTGTGTTTAATTTTTTTATATCTTTAATTTTTTTATTACTTTTGTAATTTTATGTTATTTCAGGAGTACTGCAGACTTGGAAGGGTTCCATCAACATATACTGATGTATTGTGCTAAGAGATTTAGCTACACTCCACCAATATATTGTATTAGAAACCTTCTGACAGCGTTGACCATAATATGCATGTTGACCGGCCAAATTTCCTATGGGTCCTAGAAACTACAGTATAAAAACGACAAACACTTAGTCTACATATAGGTTTCTAAACAGAAATAAGGCAAATGTCTTTTTTTTTTCTTTTGCTACACTTGCCAAAAATATAAAAATCAAGTTATAAGACCAATCTAAAATATTTTAGTCTTCAGAGCTTACATCCCTTTTGCACTTTTCTGACAAATTTGTAAGATTTTTTTGGATTTTATAAATGCATCACAAATGTTGCAGTGTTGTCAAGGAAAGGGTTTGAGATTGGTTAGTGTATGCTCACAATATCTTCTTATTTTGACCTCTTTGATATACAGTTTAATTTTGGACTTCTTATGGAGTATGGGTTAATTATATGCTTAATTACATTGTTTTTAGACTACAACGCGTTCGGAACAAAAAAAGTGGGAGGTGGTCGGTGTATGCACTCAAAGAAACAAAGAGATACATTTACATTGATGAAATACTGAAAGATGCCCTTGCACTGAGACTTGGAGACAGAGTTGGGATGTACAAGCCCCGTCAACTTGAGCAAGATGACCCAAGAAGACTTTCAAAGCACCTTGCCCCAGTTTCTCCAAAAGCAACTGTTGATATTTTTGAAGAACAGAAATCTCGTTTTAAATAGTGACAGATAATACTCCAATGACATCATTGTTCAAGTAGTATGTTTAAAGGTCCATTACCAACACCAAATCAAATTTTCTTTTAAATCTGGAATTGTAACAGGGAAATACAGTTTGAAACTTTACAATAGCCATAGAGTATTTCCCTGTTTGTAATACTGCTGCAGAAAAACGAGTGAATGTTTGTGCATTTTCTTAGATTGACCTGGGTGGTCTTTTTGTCCTACTTTCGCTTTATTGAATGTTTTAAACAGTCAGTCATATACTTTGCATATCATTTGAAGTAAAGTTCTTCAATCAAAATGTAAAATAGGCATGCTTATTTATGTACAGCCTTTTTACAGCCTCTCTCTTGAAGATTTATGGAAAATTACAAAGATATTTGAAAATGGGTAAACCTACTTTCGTTTTCGAATAGGCAAAATATAATTTATTAATTCTTTTGTTTAACTAAAATTTTCAACATAATATGGTCACATTCAATGCAGTATGTCATATTTTTCCTTCTGAGAAGACGCCCGTTACGATTCAAGATTTTAAACAAAATTCGATTTGGTGTTAGTAATGGACCATTAAACTAGACTCGAAAAAACAAGAGATAACTTACTGGTGTTAGGGTCTACCTTGGTAAAGTTTTATGTATCCCACTACTTTTTTCAAAACAATTACAGATATTGCTAATAACAATCATTACCTCTATCAACAGACAATAGATTATAACTATGTTTAGATTTTTGTCAGTATTTTGGCCCTTTTTAGCCATTGAAAATACACCTAATCTTGGTGAAATACACTTATTGACTTTACTTGAGACATTGATGTGAAACTAATTATTCTTTGTATCATTACCCTGTTTGTTGGCAAAAAAAGGTGTAACACTGTAAAGGATTTTGTATTTAATTAGGCCCTTTATCAATGTAGAATTTTGGCAAACTTTTGCCTCATCACTTTTTGACTTTTGAGATATTCGAATGTTAGAATACTTGTTAAAATCATGACACCTACATGTACACAAGAGAATGTAACTTGGGTACTTAAAAGTATTATTGGATCGATTGAATTTATTCAGTCGTATCCAAAGTTAACAGAGTATTTCAGACCCTTACGGCCGAACTCTTAACACAAATTTTTGTCGAATACGACCGAAAAGTAGTTCTATATTACTGTCCTCTGTTTTAAAAATTATATTTCAAAACTGTTGAGGAACCTTGTAGGAGATTAATGTCTGTCCAATCCTTTTTTTGGTCATTAAAACAGATGGTTTTACCCAACAATTGTTCCTAGGAAGAACCAGTACTAGATGCATATCCTCCATAAGAAACTGCCAACTTTCTCGCATAAAGTGACCTGGTCAGAAGCAGGGTTCACACCCATGACCTACAATGTATGAGAGGTTACAGTGATTTCAAGCATGACTGTAACATTTTGACAACTTGCTACATGCTTACAATTTGAAAATACGCAGATTTTTGTTCAGCTTTTTACTGCTTGTAGTTTAAGCTCACTTAGCTTTGTCAGGGTAAGCTTTCTATGATGGATGATTGTCCAACATTTTGCTTGAAACACCACTGGGCCAATGTTGATGAAACATGGCAGGGATGTTCCTTTCATGAAGCTATACCAAAATTGTTCAAAGAATTCAATTCTATGCAGAGTTCTGGTTGCTATGGCAACAAATAGGAATCACTTTAAAAATTTTCTTTAAAACCACAAGACATTGAGTCTAGATATTTGGCAATGGACCTTTACCAAGATTTTTCAAATGATAATCTGGGTCAAAATTGATCCCAATTGGTGGGTTAAACCCATGAGGCTTCTATATAGGAAAAACTTAAAAAATCTTCTAATCTGAATGAACAAGGCGTGGACCTCAGATATGTAGCATTGCCTAGTAGACCTCTTATAAGTTAGTTCAAATTATGCCCCTGGGGTTCAATATTAGGGGTCACTCGTTTTACAAAGGTATAAAGGAACCTTAAAACCTTCTCCAAAGCCGCACGGTTAAGGTCCTAGATATTTAGTGTGTTACAGTGTCTAATTGGCCTCTTCAAAGTGCACTTGTATTCAGATAGCGATATTGAACCAAAATGACTCTTGTTTTTTTATTGGCGAACAATGACGGTCATTGGAGCTGTACTACTAACAGCTCTTGTTCTTTTCTTTGAGGTGAAACACAATTTCTGTGTGCTCACACAAACATGAACTTTTTATGTTCACTTTGGTCTGACTTGATTCTGTGCAATTATGAATTATGTAAATTCTGGTGTTTACCAATCAAGGCATAAAACTGTACAGTACGACTGCAATTATTATATTATCATTGAATGAAAATTTTTCAAGATATTGAAAAATCATATAAATTTATGGGAAAACTAGTTCTTTGCTCAGTTTTGAACACAAAGTGCTCGTGGTGAGCAGAAGGGTTGATGGATGTCTGTCGTCACATTTTGTACCCGACCATTGTTAGTTTGGTCAGAAAATTCATCTTAATAAGGTCTAGGTGAAGTCAAGGGGTCAACAGGCCAAATATTATAAAACATTACATCAATGTTTGTACGAAATTGATCATTTTGGAAGTTGGTCAAATGTGTGTATTTATTAATTCTAGGTCTAGTTTGTAAACTGGTCCTGTGTGGTCAAAAACTGGGTTATCATTTAAACTATAGAGACTTGATGAACACTCAAAACTACAGTTGGTACCAAGTGATCCTAAAAGTTGGTCGGAGAATGTTAGTCTTTATAAAGTCTAGTACAGTATTATGTTGTTACAAACTCTAGTATGTGGTATTACAATGGCCACTGGGTCATAGTAAAACATTTTTGAAATTCTGCGACCCAATTTTTTAACCAGTCTACCCCAAATTACTAGGATTGAGGTTGAGTAAGAAAGTTGGTCATGTGGCATCAAAAGCGAAATCAAAAGTAAAATCATTCAAAACGCAATTATAGAACCCATGTTTTGGTACTCACTTACTTGTCAGATCATAAAAAGTCATTAACTGGGGTTTATTGGATTCAGCTTGTTTGTCCATCGGTTTACCCTAATATCCAAAACCTTGCAAGAATTTATGACACATCATAGAAGTTCTAACTAGTTATAAAATGGTCAGAGTTTTGGGTCAATGTCAATGGGCTCAATGATTTAGAATTTTCAGGTAGCTTATTTCAATAAATGTAACAATTTATGATATTACACAGAAGTGATAAGTACCGTGTGTAGTTGTTGGGGTCACTAGGTCAAGCTCACAGGGGCTTGTGATAAAATCTTGTAAGCTCTAATCCTCTAAAACCTCAGATCCAATTAAATGATACTGTACAGAAGAGACAAGTACCGTGCCTAGTTTTGCATAGCATCAATTAAAAAAAAGTTCATATAGTTTAGGGGGATATTGATCACCTTCAGTGATAGTTCTAGTTGAAGCTACAGTAATGAAATTTGGACTGGGTGTATAATTTTCCCCAAGATTGACCTCAACTGAATTTGGTCATTGTCTTGTACCTGTCTTTTTGGGAGCAATTGTTATCCCACATAAGGTCATGATTGCCCTCTTGTTTATATCCTCACCATATCTCTAATCATTATGGATCTTTTGTGAAACTCTCAATCAAATGTTCATGTCATAAACATGACACTAAAACCCATGTTCCATCCCTACCAACTCGTAACACCAGTGGGGACAATGGATAAAATGCATGTAATAGTCATAGGTGTTCCATGAAAATTGTGTAATCTTGTAATGATGAAATTCATATATTGAGGTTAAACATCATTGGACTATAAATATATGTAAAGAAAATGCAAAAAAGTGGCCATGCAAAATAATAATGACCGGGCAGGATCAAAGTAAAGGTGTGAGAGTCAGAAGCCTATATTTCCTAAATCCCATGAAAGATACTGGCACCCATGGACAAAGAGCACTGAAATTAAGCAGTTCCTGTGGGCAGTTGTTTGTCAATATTAATATGCTTTCCACCAGTACTGGAAATAGTGCAGCTGGTTAAAGCTTTACTCTTAGGATGTTTTTGGCAGGTGGTCTAAGAGGTTTAGAAACCTTTCAATAAGCCTGTATCAATTACTGAAGATTTCTCTAGTTCTCAAGCGTCCAAACATGCAATATCTTTTGTAATTAGAGAACTAGTTTATTGAACAACGTTGGGCTGTCGAAACCACCCCTGGTTTTAACCGGTTAAAACCGCCCCTGTCAATACTGGTCGATTGGTGGCCTTTTGAATGTTCTGCGATAATTTTTAATGCAAAATATGAACTGATACTTCAAATTGATAAAATAAAGAGGATAGTCAGCTACATCCACTGGTCAATACCTCCCAAGTGGTGGGTCAAAATAAGTTAGTATTGGCTTTAGGTCTATTGTGGTCAATACTGGTCACTTCGTCATTTTTGGTGGTCTGTAAGTGCCTAGGTAAAATATCCAAATAAGAATTCAAATGAATAAAATAAAAGAATTCAAATAAATAAATTAATGGTACATTTTTTTGTATTGCTCTGTAATATCTCTGAAGTGAAGTAAATTTACCTGCCCCTTTGCAGAGGTGTTATTCACACCTAGGCTGCCCTGATGGCAAATTTGGTCAGTACTGGTCAATTGATACAAGGCACTCTTTGAACTGAGTGATGTTTCTTAATAATATCGAAGGGTGGTTTGTCAAGGTATTTTATCAGTTTCATGAGAATTTTAGGTGTTGCTGTCAATGTGCTATCTGAAAATTAATTTATATTGAATAAAGAACACCATTTTTATCAATACATGTTTATTAAAGATGAAATGCTATGCTTTATAAACACGGAAACATAAACTGTCAAATATTTACACTGTCTTTCTTTTTTTTCAATGTCGTTTATGCAATTCTAGAGGGTACAAATCCAGTGTATTGGCTGAGAGGGTCAGGAAACTTGTCCCGTATCCTCCATACACAGCAGGATGGAATTACTCTCCTGTCTCCAGCTCGTAGTTGGCCATGGGTCCATAGAATGAATTGCCTGTAAGCCTGGTGTCTGTTGGCTTTTCGGATGTCTGCATCATCCTCAAACACCAGAATATCTCTCCTGTAAAGCCTTGCCAAGGCTAATACTCCCTCATTCAGGATGAGAATATCAAAATTCTGAAAAACAAAACATAAATATACTAAATATTTGATTATATGTAACATATTGACAAGTTGCTGTACTTTACAGTAGTTCTGGCTTGCCTGGCACAAAATACCAAGGTGAGCTATTTGGATTGCTGACTGTCCCTCGTATGTAGAAATTAACATTTTCATTCAATGTCTCCCCTGATGTTATGAAACATGGCAGGGCTGTTCCTTGCAAGAAGCCCTCTCAGTAAGTAAGTTTCATACTATGGGTAAAAATTGGTATCTGAAACCACTAGGCTTAGAGCTTATATATTTGGCATGCATAATTGCCAAGTTGACCCAAAGGTCAAAATTTATGCTTTGATTTCTTTATGATGAACTTCATAGCAAATTGCTTACAGGGGAGCAGTATAGATCTATTTTGGCCCTCTTGTCCATTACTTGTTGTGCAAAGCATATGAGTTATCTGTACTTATTTAGATTCTCAAATGTTGCGACACGTTCGCATTTTACAATTTGACTTAGATTCACCTAACTTCCTACAAATGTTACACTGTTGTGCATCTTGGGTTTTAGTTTTATATTGGAGCAGTTTCACTGGAATTATGGCATTCTTTATGGTATGTCTGTGGCATATACTGCTAAATATGAAACTGAGGTACAGTCACCAAACTTTACACAAAATGGTCATCAGGATGATTAGAAGCTGTGTACCGGTACTAATTTTAGATTTTATATCAGGGCAGTAGCAACTGAGTTACCATATGGTGATTGAAGCCTGCCAATGAAGGCCCAAATTTGTTATGTACATAACATTATAATACAGAAAGTGTCGACTAAGACCAAAAATATGGGAAACTACCCTTGTTTTGTGACAGATGTGGAAAGTAGGGACATCAATGTCCTATGAACACAATCTAGCTACTAGTATTTTCTGAAAGACTGATAACAAAATATTCAGAATCATTGAGTACTATAAAGCTACAACTATGAAATAAAATGTAGCAAAATTTTAAGTTTCTTATGAACCTTACTCCTTAGAGAAATTGAAAAGGTTTAAAGTACTTACTGCCTGGTTGGATACACAGTGCATCTTCTGGCAGCATTTCTTTTCTACGACTGTCGGCATCTCCCTGCATTTCCTGCATACACACCAGTCTGGGGTATTGTCACCTGGTGCAGGGTGGTAACCGCCAGGCTGACGTTCAACTGGCTTCATCACATCGAGCATTATGCCAGGCTGCAAGTATATTGCCTTACACAGCGTCTCTTGCAACTTCTCCTTACTCATAGTCTGAACTTCAGTCTGTGAAAAGAAGAAAGTTTGAAAGTGTTGTGAATTATTCATACATTGAAATAATGTATTGGACAGGTTTCATAATTATTGATCAGGAAATTGTCTCCAAACCTCACATGATGGTCTTGGTAGTAAGTCTTGTTAAGGTCACTCCAGCAAAGTCCCACTAATTTTTGAATTGCTCAATTTATAAACTACTATTACTGATTGCATCAAGGACACGATGATTTGCATTTTAAAAACACCTATTTAGTATGATTTTAAAGTAAAACAAACAGTTATAATATCATGTAGAAGGTATTGACATGTCAACAGTCAAACTTACAGTTACACTTTGTAATTATTTTTCTATAACTCCTTATGATAAAGTACATTTTCATAAAATCATGTTACCTTCATTTCTCTTTGTTGTCTTTCTAATATTTCTTCTTCACTCTCTTTCTTGTATCTGCTGTCTTCTACCTTCTCCACGCCCTCTACCGCCACTTCTTGAACGACTAGCACTTCTAGATCTACCCCTACCCCTGCCACCTCTATCCCTTCCACGCCTAACTGGGCTGGCTGAAGTACTACTGTCTTCACTTCTCTGAAAGAAATATATAGAATATTGTCAGTTTTGTAGGATATAATTAAGAAAACAGTAACAGATTGTTTTCTAGGAGGTGTTTCTGGCATACATCATAACTTGATACATATTGAACACAAACAAATACAATTTTACTGCAATAAACTAGTCTGAGTATTGAGTAAAAAATAACTAAATCATCTATGAATGATTCAACAACCCGATTCAAGATGGTCATAAAATGATGATTATAAAACCTTATACTACAGCTGACGGTCATAATTATTTCTTTCAAAAAAGCATAGTAGGTTTTCATTTCCAATTGTTGATATTCTCTAATTAATGAACCATATAGATTTTTCTGGACATCTATACTTTAGTAGGAGGACCTGTTTCAGTGACCCTTTGAAGTATGCAGTCATTTCTAAGTTCAATATTTTGGATAACTTTTTTATACCTGGGTTTTGATCTTAGCCATTTAACTTTCTTCAGATTGGAAGAAAATATGCTGACAGAGACAGTAAAAACTATGGGGTTGATTTTTCCAGGGTAACGCCACTTTTGAGGCTTTTTTCTTAATTAACGTTTTACACTTCCAAGTTCAGATGTAGATCTATGGTCAGAAACATAATTTCAACTAATTCTCTTTCTTCACATGACTGTTGTCTTGTTTCCTCCATGTGTGTATGCAGATTTAACTGACCAATAAGAACTTCTTGATAAAACACAAGTTTGAAGCACATGGTCTGCTTATAGCTTTTAATCGAAAAAATGGCCGGTCTGAGAAATTATGACTACCTTTCAGATCTAATATTATTTGAATAAGGTGGCAATTGTCTTCATATTTTATGAGATATGGTAAACAGATTCTTATTGCAAAATACAACTAAATATCATTACATTTTATATAAAAACAACATTTTTTGCCCATTCCTTGTGCTCCATAGTGTTCATAATACGGTGTAACCATTAAAATGAATGTGCTTTGTATCTCATTTTAAACCAGGCACACTCTGTTTCTTAATCATTTTTTTATCAGTTTGTGAAAGTAAACTTTGAGGATATAATTTACTGAATGCACCTTTCCCCGACACTGAAGTGCAGTATTTTATTGCACAACAAAAAGCTCCAGTGTAAATCATTGAAATAACAGAGGTCTCATCCATGAATACAAGCTAATATAATTGCTCTTATGGACGGACCTTTATAAATTTTGCTTCAAATCAAGTCAGAACATCGAAACAACTGCTGAATCTGCACACTTTTATACTGCATGAAATTAAATAAAAGCTTGTGTGCATTCCAATTTCAATCAAGGTCTAAACCTAATGAATAACAGTCTGTTAGTGACAAATCCTGTTTGAATTCTCATATGATTCTGTCAGTCATACCCTTCTTGACCTTGTATCTGTTTACACATCTTACCCAACCACTCCATTCTCGTACGTCCAGAGCATTCGTTACGTAATTTCTGAAAAGTTGGCAAACCACTGATGCATGAGGATGAACCACTCATAAAGAGAAATAATTCCATCATCCGTATGTAAAATAACTGGTTTGTACATCAAAGTATGATTATGAACATACATGTACAAGGTGGTTGGGGTTATTTATCCAATACAACATAACCGTATGGTCTTTCGTATTAATACAGATACAATTTCAGTGTAAATTACATTGCTGCAAGTCATAAAATATTTTAGATTTTTTATCCACTTGCATCTCAAACACATCTGGCCATCTACGTAAAACAACCGTTCCGATAGGAAGTTCTAAATGTTTTAACATACCAGAATAGTTATTTGCTTAATTTTTATGATGAAATTGGACAGTATTATAACTTTTTTTTTTTTTTGTGTTTCCCAACCCCCCGGGGGGGGGGGGGGGGGGGGGGCGGGCCCCCCCCCCCCCCCCCCGGGGGGGGGGGGGGGGGGGGGGGGGGGGGGGGGGGGGGGGGGGGGGGGGGGGGGGGGGGGGGGGGGGGGGGGCCCCCCCCCCCCCCCCCCCCCCCCCCCCCCCCCCCCCCCCCCCCCCCCCTAACATTTACTTGCTATTTAAAGCTAGACGAGTAATTTGATAAAAAGGCTCACAAAATCTACTGATGTATGGATTTATACATTTATATTTGGTCGTGTTTGTTTACGAGGGATTACAAATTTAAATACATGTGTACCTGGAATATATAAGTAACGTTTTAGAGTTCAATGACAGTTCCTAAAACAATGTATTAATTGAAACTAACATCGATCATAAAGAATAAAGATATAGCCGGACCAAGTGTACAGTAGGTGTCAACACTAACAGAAACTGAAAACTGACGGAGATGTTGATATTGCAACATGCTGAATATTTTAAATCCAGCCAAAGGGAAAAAGTTTTTATGGTTTCCCTATTCTCCTTTTTTTTTTTTTTTTATTTTTTTAAAAAATTATAAAAAAAAAAAAAAACACCCCCCCCCCCCCCCCCCCCCCCCCCCCCCCCCCCCCCCCCCCCCCCCGCGGGCGCGCGGGGGGGGGGGGGGCCCCCCCCCCCCCCCCCCCCCCCCCCCCCCCCCCCGGGGGGGGGGGGGGGGGGGACGAAACCCCCCCTCCCCCCCCCCCCGGGGGGGGGGGGGCGGGCGGGCGCCGGGGGCCCGCCTTTTGTGCGGGGGGGGGGGAAAAAAAAAAAAAAACGCCGGCCCGCCCCCCCCGCCCGGGGGGGGGCGGTTTCTCTCCCCCCCCCCCCCCCCCGTCGGGGGGGGGGGGG